>JAVTVY010024418.1:0-93121 GCA_036873755.1 Hanleya hanleyi
TATCCCGAGAATGTAACGTATATACCTCCACCTGCATTACTGTTAGAGAACTGATGGATACTGTCAATTGCTATAATAGAAAATGGCTGAATGGTACTCATTAATAATAGGACAGCAACAATAATTATAGCAGGATATAATTAATAATCGCAACAACAAGAGGGAAGTGGAGGATATATTTTCACTTGAAGAGAGCTTGATGTACTGATTTACGTACGTAAATTATTATGGCAGCAATTCGAAAGACGGATGAAATTTTTTTCAGACAACGTATCGTCTTATCAAAAATGTGTCTTCAGCAAATCTTCTATTTTCACGAATCAGTTACATATTGTAAGTGATTTGTGTCACATCATACTTTTAAGATAGAATAAAATGGAGCTGATATTTTTATGACACGAGCCAATCAGACTCAGGTACCGTATTTCATATCCATGATTCCGAGTCATTCTGAGTCATTTCTCTTATATATGTGTGAGAATGTGCAATCAAACACTGCTGCTAGAAACCGTTATTTTTCATATCAATTCGTGATACAGATCGATCATTAAAGCTTTGAAAACCGTCAATAAGCGGTAAAACTAGTTAGCTACAAACAGACACTTGAGTTCGTTATTTGTTCTTTGATTTTCATGACTGTGCAATACACAAAGACACTTTTTGCTGTTATTTATTTCCTGTATATTTTGTTGTGTGTGAAGATCACGACCGAAACGGAAGCACACGAATGTTGGAGAAATTGGAGAAAACACAACCACTATTAGAAGAGAAACATGCGATGAATGAAACCGTGAAATGTCTAAACATGCAAGTTGTGTCCTCCATAGATGCATGGCCACAAGAGAAGAAGAACTGCAAAGTCATCCAAGAAACTCACCACTAAGAACAAAGACGTAATACTCAGAAGCTAGAGAAATAAGATAACAGGCAACCGTTACCGGAGAATCATGATTGACACTGTAAGTGTTTAAATACCCTAGTGATATTCTTTATAGAAATTTGGACGCGAAAGACGGAACAGAAATAATCAAGAAACTTACCAATATCGGAAGAACATTAGAACACAATGAGCGAAACTGAAGAATCAGAGGAAACTGTGCTGATATAATATAATTAAGTGTGAAAGCATAAAAGGGGCATATAGACATTATTTGCAAACGGAATATCCATTCATCAAAAGAGAATTTCGCGAGAATGCCATACATGGTGACAGTGAGGAACAAAGCAATAGAAAGAAAGAACTAGGCATTGTAAAAGTCCGTATGGGAATATGCAGGCTACCTGAACAGGAAGAAAAGCAGGAAGTGAAACTCGATAATATAGAAACAACCATACGGACATTGTTCAAGCCAAATTGAATGAAATCTGGCTCCAGGAAATATTCGGAAAAAAAAATCGAAATACATATGGACAAAACGCAAAACGCAACTGCCAACAAAGTGAGATTCACTAGATGATGGAGTAGAGACCACGAAACAGCCAAACAGGCGACATATAAATAATGCTAATCAGGTACGCTTTAGCAATATTAACTAGAAAAACATATCGTACTCAGGGACCGTTCAAAGTACATCACCCTCACCATCATCACAAGGTAACATACGCTATAGTCCATCACAAAGAAATGCAGACTATCAATAACGGAATTTTAATGATCGCAATATTTTTTTAGAAGAAAGCAACAACAGGACAATCCACCTTCGGAAGAACCCCACACGCAACGAGAGACTACACAGCCAGGACGGATCGACAAGGTAACACTTACCAAGAGAACATCAAATATGACAGGGACCAGAGAACACGAAACGGATAGAATCACAGGCAATAACGAGCACAAAATAATAAACCTCTTTCCGGTAGAACTTACTAAACATGAGGAGGCATTAATGACCAAACGGATTCAATTCACTCCGACACAGAAACAAAATAACAATGAACTTGCAAATAAGATTTCCGCATTTACCAGAAAAATTAGACGCCATCAGGAATATTTCTGTGGTGCTGATGTGGGAGGTGAATTTGTGGTGAGAAACGATCTTGTTTTTGTAGAGCCATTTTCCTAAAGACAATAATGAAGCAAACGAACCATCCGTATCATACCTGGGAAACCCCAATCTGAAGCTTTGAATGAGAACAGTGTCATTAAGGAAGCAGATAAAGGTTAAGCTATTGTTATCATGAACAAAGCGTATTATGAGGTCAAAATATCAGGCATGTTCGCTGATAACAGTTCATGCGACTCACTCAAGGGAAATATTGCCAAGAAAACAAACGGTAACATTATCGAGTTAATCCAAACATCACAACACAGACTAACAAAATCAGAAAAAATAATTGTTCACTAATCTAGAAACATGCCACGAGAAAGTTCCTTTTTTGGATATACTACTGGTTTAAAGTGGGTCTATCTTACGTATGCTGCGTAGAGGTAACATGATTATCACGGATATATTTTACAAACCGACAGACACCAAACAATACCTTATTTTTATTCATCTCACCCTCGTCATACGTGTACAAAGTCCCTTTCAACTTAGCTAGGCGAATCTGCACCATTGTCACTGGTAATACATGTGTTCTGTATGAAAGAGTTAACGTATTCATATTTCAACATCTAACGCTGAAAGTTCAACACTGAATGGTAACAAGAGGCTTAGGAAGTAATATTTAAAGAATCATTACACATCAATAATTTTATTGTGGATGTAATAAACGAAAATTAGTTGGTTACGTAATTTATAGAACATTTTAATTGAAAATCACTGGTCGATCAATATTTTAAACGCTTCCACCAGTTGGCATTCTTTACAATATATATGTCTGGATAAGTTAGGACTGCTCCTACGCATTTCACCAAGACCAGCTAAATTACAGAACATGACGTAAATTTGTCAGCATAACTATCCGTGACAAAAATAACACCAACTGTTTATTAGCTGAGGTCTAGAGCCATCTCTCCATAACACAACACGTGCATCCAGTTCACATGTACGCTTCCCGCGGTTCTCCAAGTAAGGGATGGTCAGTGGAAACCAACAGGAGATTTCTCCGCGCGTTTCCTATCCGCCTTTTTCTGTAACGAGCGGCTTACGAAACTGCGATGGAGTATTTCTTACTGCGATGCTTGAAAGTGATCATTATCTTTCCAATTTATATCAACAGTGCATTTTGTTTATCAAGTGTGTGTTTGGCTGGAATTCCGTTGTTCGAGAGAGATTTTTTGTCGGATTACTAGGAATCTGGACTTCTTAGCCCATTTCTCCCAGCTTGGTGATCTTGTGAGTGGAATACAGATTTATTTCTTATTCAGCTTTTGCATGTCTGTGCTTACCAATTAATCAAGGATCTGATTAACCTTTGGTGGTTATAGAATACTTCTGCGCCTACCAGTAATCTGGATATTCTGACCATGTCTTACATCTGCGAATACTGCCACATGATTGGTGGAATACTGCCTACTATTTCAAGCTATGAATCATGAATTTTGTAGGATGCTTATGCTGAGGAGTTTACGATCGGATAAGCAGTTGCTGACTGTGTTTATGGGTTGTTTTTTTCACCTAATTACAATCCTGAAAATAAGCACCAGACCTGACATTTCTAATAACCCCTGCAAGTTAGAATCAGGTAGTCACTTTTCATTACACAGATATCATAGTTAAATAGTTAAGTGTCCTCTGATAGATTGATAGGTTCATGTCCTGTGCCTTATTGTCAAGCTTGTAATTACCAGGTGTTGGATCTGGCCACATGTATTTCAATCAAATTGTATGTGAGACTGAACGTGTGGCCGCCAAGGAGGGGTGGAGAGGGTGGGTGAGTGGGGCTGCGGCGGATTGATATCCAAATTGTTATCACACTGGATTGATACCCTGCTTATTGCATTATTTGTACTTATCAGGGACATTCTCAAAGAAGGTTTCCAGCCATACCCTTTGAGCAATGAGGTGTCCAAATAATACATATTATAAGTTTGAAATTCGAAATTGCTGAGTAGAAAGATCCCACCAAATTCTAATGTGCTTTACCGACCGAGGCTGATGGAGGTCTGATTGCCGTTCGACCATGAAGAGAAAAAGTCGCGTCATCGAAGCAAATGTCCCAGTTTTGTGCCGGTTGTTGTTGACACGATGTCAGCCGATCCTATAGTTATCAAGCTAAAACCATCAAAGGGCCGCTGGCAGCCAATTTAATTGACTCACATCGACTGGCTGGTGCTGGTCCATCTATTCTCTGATATATAACCATACCAAATTGATGGACAGTGTTTGCAGGGTTTTACAGATGTCACTGCAGTTTGGAGAGTGTCGATAATAATCACCAGTAAAACTGATATCATCAATGTGATTGATTGAGAGTGTAATCTTACAAGATCAAAGCACAATTTTCGACTCCTGTATATTTCACACATGACATCAGAAAATGAACCTCATTTATCAATCACACATCAGATGGAGCACACACGTTTCTCCGGTAGAACCTGTCGTGTTGTGCAACGACCATTTTCAATATATATTTGATATGTACTTATTCTTAAATTTAATTAGAGCTGACCCAACTTTTTGATCGAGGATGGCTAAGCAGAATCATAGTTTATGTTGAAGATATGATAGGTACTTAGTTGGGAGTTTCATGCAATACAGATAATTTTGACATGAGCAAGAGATTTCTGAGAGTATGAATTTGCCTTCAGTTTTAATTCTCTATCCGCCTAGTTTTAATAACTGTCCATCTGTATTTGCAAGATATCCCATGGTGACTATTCGAGAAATCTAATATCTGATGTTAAAGTTTTTATAAATTATAACATTTGAAGATTTTTCAAAGAAATTTAGATTTGTTTTTCATCATCTAACCTCAACCCACGGTAACGAAACATTTCATAGTGATTTTTTTGTAAGATCATACCTAGACGCATCCTTCTAGGGTGGGAGTCGGTCTGAAACATGGGTAGGCAATATGCTAGAGGCATTTTAGAGGATTAAAGGATAGGGTAACATTTGACAACATATTTCCACTTCTGCTGCTTTTTATGTTACATGAAAGGTATCATTATGAAGATAAGTGCGTGGGCTATCAGCTGATAGAAAATTTCTTTTGATGGGTCAAAGCCCGTCTGTTATGTAGGTCCGTAGGTCATTACCTTGATTTAAGAATGAAAATTAGTGTATGTGTTGCCTATTGTCAGATGTGTACATTGGAAACACACATAATCTATACCCTATGAGCAAAGAGGAGTCCAAAAACTAAACATTATAAATGTGAGACTCGAAACTGCGAAGAAGAAACATTCATAGGGTATACTATGCCTTACCAACCGAGGCTGATGAATATCTGATTGCCGTACGATTATGGAGAAAAACTCAACGAAGAAAATGTCTCAGTTTTGTGCCGGCTGTTGTTGACACGTTGTCCACCGATCCTAGTTATCAAGCCAAAACCATCAAAGGATCGCTGGCAGCCAGTGCAGATCACTGATATCGACTGACTAGTGCTAGTTCATTATTTCTCTGATATATAACCATACAAATTGATGGACAGCGTTTGCAGGGTTTTACAGAACTCACTGCAGTTTGGAGAGTTTTGATAATATGATCATATCATCAGTAATACTGGTATCATCAGTATGACCGTCCTCAGTAATTGATTGAGAGTGTAATCTCACAAGATCAAGGAACTCTTTACGACTCCTCTATATATTCACACATGACGTCGATAAAGGAAACTCATTTATGAATCACACAGCAGATTGAGCACACACGTTTCTCTGGGGGAATCTGTCGGGTTGTGCAACGACCAATTTCAATATTTAATTGATTTGTGCTGATTCTTATTTTTAATTAGAACTGACCACAATTTTTTATTAAGAATTGCTATAAACTTGGTATTAAAGATATGATAGGTACTTTATTGGGAGTTTCTTGCAATATAGAAAAATTAACATGATCAAGAGATTTACTGAGAGTATGAAGTTACCTTTAGTTTTAATTTTCTACCTGCCTTGTTTTAATAACTGTTCGTCTGTATTTCCAGGATACCACTTGGTGACTATCTAATAATCTAATAAAATCTAATATCCAGACATTACCATATATAACGTGTTCTTAGCATTAACGCTTGCACATGCTGACTATTCGTTGGATGAGAAGGGTTAATTTTGGTATTCAAATTAGAACACTTGTTTTGACAGTGAAGTTAAGGACCTTTGAAATAAACGGTTGTTGGAACTAAAAAATCTTTAATACGGAGAAATTACGAAAACGATGATATTTACATCAATATATTAAGACCGATACAACCACTCAGTAATACGCTATCCTGTATCTTCACACATAACCTAACTTTAATTTCTTTCCGGTTATTAAACAAAGGCATGCTTGAAACGAACGATCAAACCAAGAAAGCATTCAAAGATCATAAACGGGAAAAGACAGGCAACAAATTTAAAGAAGATGCTAACTAGGGTCAAATTGACCAATCCCAGATGACATAAAAATGTGGCGATAAAAGATGAAATTTTGCGATCATCTTGTCTTGATTTCCACTTTCACTTTCCACAGAACCAACCGAAGGTCGTGAAAAACACGAATTTATGAAGCGAGATTCACCTTCAATATAATAGGTCTGTGGAGTAGGAAATTATTTTTGGAAAGACGGTTGGATACATTGGTGGGGGCGGGTTCAAAGATCATCCCTGATAGAAGTTCCTCTGAGAAAGGCACCCGGCGAGAGGGAGGGGGAATTGATGCTTCAATATGCTGTGACATACTATACATGTCGGGTGAAACCCAGTAGTTGAGACTTAGGGAAGAGGGTGGGGGTGAGGCAGAAATCCCTGGACCCAACACAACTGGAAAGAACATAACTTCTGTTTGTGATATCTTTACATATTATCTTCGAAGCAAGAATATTCAGTCAAATTGCAACAGAACTCCCTTTTAAATTTAAAATAAAAAGCATGTCCATTTAAACATGAATGACTTCGTTCCACATCCAGCAAACAAAAATCACCGTTCTAGATAAGAATTTAGTTGTGTGGCAAACCAGAGACTTGTGGTTGGTGAATTAATAGCACTACATTTGGGTATAATATCAGCTAGCTGATTACTCTTCATAATCGTGTTAATTGGGACAGGGAAATGATGTAATAAACCATCTACTTTAGAATCAATGACCGGCAGAGACACCACAGAGGCATACAGCATGTAGATATGCCTGGTTTATCAGTGTTGTAGTGTAATTAAATTTGACCAAAACCTTTCTTGGATCCTTGCAGTATTCCATACCGTATCACCGCAAACTGATAGGAGCATATTTTCATATGTTTGCATTTTAGTTATGTGTTTAACAAGGGGCTGATCCAACCTAGAATTACAGATATATTTAGTTGCCAGTACCTCCCAGGACCACATTCATATATGCCAGAATATGAATTCTTTCTCGTCTTACAATTTGTCTGTTCTATCATATCACCATAATACAATACATGAAAAACCAACAATAGCTAACAAATTGAGTTACATTATGTATAACCATGGATTTTCATTGACAATTATCAATGTAAAATCCATAGTATAATTCATTCATGTCCATAGCGTCACGTAATCATGAACAAATGTCACAAAAGTACATGCTGAGGCACATAGACTTTAACTTATAACACCTCAATATTTGTAGAGTGACATGTGGCATCAGATCGGAGTTAATCACTTCCGGGTTGGTGCCCTCGACCTACTTTGTTTAGAAATTTGAGAGCACATCTTTGCGGATTTTATTAGGTCGGATTATTGAGCATTTCTGATAAATTTGATATTTCAAATTGCAGATGAGGCTTCAAGCTGTACTTCCTGGTGTTGATTTGGCAACATTGGGGCAAAGCCTGGCGGAAGGACACATGAAGAGTGGAGGTGAAAAGGCTCTCTGTTTACAAGTTGAATGACATTCGGTAACATCACTCAGCTGCAAATGGCGGCAAGTTGAAATTTCCATGGTCAACATCTGTCAAGACTTCCACTGGTAATGTCCCACAAGGTAAATATTGACATGCCAGGTGGATTTATGCATTGTGAATTTTCTGGATTTTTGCCGATTTTTAACGCTAATACATAACAAGTAACGGAATTAATAGTGGGCTGGTGCCTGACACCTGACATTTTTACATTTGACCAGAGCACTTTAAATCATCACTGTGCCTATAGTTTTGACTTGATCAGCCCAATTTTTTTCCAGGTTGACTCATGAACAACATGCAAATATTGACATTATCCCAAATTCGAGCTATTAATTTTTTAATTAAATTAAATTATTTTTTAAATTAATTTTTATTAATTTTTAATTATTAAAAAAAAGTGTGGTGAAATTTACATCATAGTGATAATGATGGATAATATCACTTGTATTCCTACGCCATTTTGGTACAGAATGGAGACCTTTTGGAGAAAATATCGGCAAAAAATGGCTGAGTTGTCAGTGCTCGGGTCAAATGGTCAATGCAGAATATGGCAGGGTCCAATCAATACCACTGGCAGATATGGTCAAATAATCTTTCGAGATCCAAGGGATTATAAATGGAAGAAAAGAAATGCACATAGATTCAATTATATAATCTTTATTCAAAATTTAGACCTCAGTTCAAAGCTGGATTGCTCTCATCTGTGTCACAATAATCTATGCATAAATCCACTCCATATCAGCCTGGAACCACATGAAATTAATAATCATCGGATCACCTGTAAAAACTCAGATGTTTGTTCCACACACAAAGAATATCCAAAATGCCTTTTGCATTTGAGACTTTAATGAGGTAAATAAAATTAGGATAATTGAGTCATTTTTTTTATATTTTTTTCAGTTTCCATATGTGTGGTCCTGTAGGGCATCATCTAATTGTCCTTTTTTATAGTCAGTATCTCCTGGATTGCCCTGTTTATATTTCAAATGCTGATAGATTTTAGCTCCTGTTTGCTTGAGTTTTCGCTTTCTCACCACAGGCCTATTTCGATAGCTTTTATGGTACTCTGAGTCAATCTCCATCTGCTTTAAACTTTTTGCAGTTCTAGGTGAGAGAGAGGCTCCCAAGCATTCAACTTTGGCTATCATGGAGGTCCCCAACTTATTGTTCATTCTGTGGATGGTTGATGATGCTCGACCAGGAAGATTTCTAGAGAAATTGACATTCTTGGGTAAGGATACACTTATAGATCTATTGATGGCTTCACATTTCTGTGTGTCTGTATTGAATCTCAGTTGCACCAGAGCACTTTCACTTAATTTCATTTTCAGAATCTCCTGGAGAATAAATTTGTCATTTTCAGTCATATTCAGATTGGAGATTTTGTGCGTAGCAAGGAACATGGATCGCAGCCACCAACTATTCGAATGCCCCCCTCCACAGACCAAAGAGTTTCTCCGACATCTCGAACAATCCCCAGAATAACAGAGAAGTGTGGCCTCCAGCACTCTAGGAAGATGGTTTTTGATTTTCTCTAAGTTGCCACTATGCACTTTCATCAACTCTTTGAATACCATGCTGCATCTGGCTTTTACATCCTGACTCAATTTCCATAGAACATATCATCACTAAACTTAGCACTTTTACATTTTCTGAACTGGGATCTCCCTAAATGAGTTGGGTCTGCCAGCCTGGTCACTTTCCACATGGGATGAAGAATTTGCATTCCAGCCTGCATCCCCTTTGCAGATGTTCCATCTCTATCTGTGACATATCTTACCAACATCTCCTGCATAGCAATATCACTTCCCATGGCCTTTCCCATCTCAAACTCTGACCATGGCGCATTCACATTGAGAGTTGCAGTGCAATCTTCATGCCCATCTGGGCACTTTACATCCATTTCTTTTCCTCTAAGCCATGCATCAGTCCAACACAATTTATTATGGAATACAGCAGCAACAATATATTTTCTGTCTGTTGATGTTTCACATCCTATTGCTATGGCTTGGGAGGCATTCTGTGTGCATTTTCTTGAACTGGTAATTTTGGAGCTGTTATATCTTGCATCAACAGCTAAGTTTATTTCATCCATTACAACCCCGCGCACTTCGTTAACTTCTTTTACGGCTTCTAGTTTTTTTTTCTCATGTCTATCTTATTTAACTCTGTTACAGCAGTTCCAACCATGTTCGCTGTCTTTTGCATGCCACTTCTTGCTGGAGGAGGAACACTCACTGATGCCAACAGTAACCTTGTTCTGGAATTCCCCATAGGTGTGTCTTCATAAAGTTTATAATGGCGAGAAATGTATTGACGGTTAACACACTGCAAAGATTGGGACCATCCCAAACCCCACTTTTTTCACTGGCTATCACCACTTTCAAAATATCACAACCAGGGGAAGTAACTCTATGCTGCTTTATCATATCGTTCCACATTTCAACCATTTTGCAGTTATCAATCATTCTCAAGCCTTGGGTGTCATTAGAATTTTTATCTTTTATGTCTTTCAGATTTGAAGCCGGTTTCTTTGGCCGTAATAATTTCATGGATCCAGGGATGCCCTCGGTGTCTGTAGCTTCAACTGTCCTCTTGTCTATACTACGTTTTGTAACGAAGGTGAACTCCTCGTTACTACAGCACCTTCAGATGATTGCCCAGGGACAGGGATCACATCTGAACTCTCGGCCACAGCTAATATGGGGTGTCCAGAAATATAGTTTCAAACGGTTCAGCGTATAGTTTGAAAATTCTGTCTTCACGTTATCGGAGTACATGTGCTCGCCAAAGTGGGCGTGGTCATGAGCACATGTGCTGAGAGGGTGTGGTGAATTCTGGTGTTTCGATTGGCTGTGACGTAGAAACGTCAAGCGGGTCAGGCTGGGTGCACGGCGTGGGGTGAGAATGTGACCATTCTAGTCGGTGCGCGGCACAAGAGAACACGCTTTCTTATTTTCAAGCTCGGCGGATTTATCTTTTGTTACAACATGGCGAGCGGTTCGAGCGAGGACGCGACGGCCAAAAGAAATGATAACTTGGAGTCGGTTGTTAAGAGTCAAGTTGCCGCGATGGCAGACGTAGCTTTGGACAGAATGTCCGATTTAGTTTCTTTAAAATTCAACAGCATGAAGGATGAGTTGTTGAACAATCAGAACGAGCTGAAGTCGTCGACGGTTTCAGAGATTAAGAGAATGAGACTGGATGAAAACATGCCGAAATTCCGAAAGAAGTCAAACGAGGAACAATACAAAGTTAATCTAAAAATCGCTGACTTGATGGATACAGTGAACGAACATTTGAAAGTAACTGATGGGAAACGTCCATCGGACGATAAGCTTGACAAAGCAAGAGAGGCGTTACGCGAAGGTATGGAACTGGTTGCTGAACGTCAGAAACTGGTGAAACATGCGGATATTTCCGACTTTGGATGGGCTACCGTCAACGAATATGTACAGCACGAGTTAGCGTCAGATAGCGACGACGAAAAACGAGTTATCAAGGCGGAATCCAGGGCCAGACAGAAGGTCATGGCGAAGAGACAGCGACCTTATTTCAGAAGATCGGGAAAAACCGGGGACGGTGCCAGTACTCCTGGGCAGCGCTCGCTGGACGCTCCTGCGGTTGTTTCCACTGCCACCAGACCAAGATGGTCTGCTACTGGAGGCCAGAATAAGCGTGGAAACTGTTGGAATTGTGGTAAAATTAGGCATTGGCGCGAAGAATGTCCCCAGTGGTTTGGATCTGGACTTACTCAGCAATCTGATAAGATAAGTGTATTTTCTCCTTGTTTGGTTGTTGACAAAATTTTTTTTATTCAGTCAATTTTCGAGCAAAGAAATGTTGAGAAAAAAGCATCCCAAAATGGGGAACCTGTCTATGATCAATTTAACTCAAATAATGGCAGGTATTTGGATGACAAGAAAACAAATTTGGTTATATATGAATCCAATTTCTTCACTGTTGACGACAGGAATGATATATTACATGTTTTGGGGGAAAGGAAATTTCCACTGGGGCAACGGATGCAAGGTAGTGATGCCATGAGTGAAGCATGCGTGGAGACATGTGGCACCGTGTTCAATGATGATGAATCTGGGTTAAAATATTCAAGGGAAGAATCTTCGCCTTCATTGGTTGATGAGAGTGGTCCTGATTTCGATGATTTGGGGGAGGGGCTTAGTCCCGTTGGACGTCTGAAACAATATTGCGGTTTTTGGGAAAGAATAGGTGCGCCCCCTCTGGTCTTAAATATAATTAAGAATGGCTATGTTCTCCCTTTTGCACAAGAACCAGAAGAAGCGATTTTGAGAAACAATAAATCGGGTGTAGTAAACAGTGTGTTTGTAGAAACAGAAACAGATCGGCTTTGTGTTTCTGAAGTAGAGGACCCTCCTACAGTTGTGAATCCTTTAACGGTCGATATTAACGATGCAGGGAAGAAAAGACTGATTTTGGATGCTAGACATATAAACAACTGCTTATTGAAACATAAATTTTCTTTGGAAGGCATCCAAGTTGCAAAGTCCATGTTTGAGAAAGGTGATTTCTTGTTTACTTTGGACATCAGGAGTGCTTATCATCACATCCCAATTTTTGAAGGACATCGTCGATATTTGGGGTTTTCTTGGAATTTTGGGGGGAAAATCAGGTATTTTGTCTTCAACGTTTTAGCTTTTGGCATTTCCACCGCTCCATATGTGTTTACAAAGTTATGCCGGGTCCTGGTCAAAAGATGGAGAGGACTAGAAATTAGAATTATATTGTACTTAGACGATGGAATGGGTGGAGCTGGAAGTAAAAACGTTGCTACCAAGCATAGCAAGTTAGTACGGTCGGACTTGATAAATGCCGGATTTATTCCGCATGATGTCAAATCGTGTTGGGAACCTAGTGATATGCAGCTATGGTTAGGTGTTTGCTTTGACTGCAAACATGCAAGGTTGTTTGCAAAGGAGTCTAGGATTTGTAAACTAAAACGTTACATCAGTTCGGTTTTGCAACGTGTGGAAGTTGAAGGAAGTGTAGTTTCCGTTAGGCTGATTGCATCTATAGTGGGACAAATAATTTCTCTCACGGAGTGTTGTGGTAAGATAACACAACTGCAGACAAGGTTCCTACAGTACTGTGTCGACAGTAGACAGAATTGGTTTTCTAAAGTCAATGTGGATGCAAATGCGGTAAGAGAACTTTATTTCTGGTTAGAAGGTGTCGATAGACTGCAGGGTCAAACTTGGGGCCAAATAAATTACAATGACGTGTTGGCATTTTCAGATGCTTGTGGAATAGGCTATATGCGGGTTATGTCGTTGAACATAACGACCTTGTGGTCCATGGTAAGTGGACTGAAACGGAAGCCCAAGAGAGTTCCACATGGCGTGAACTAGAGGCAGTGCCAAGACTGCTTGAGACGATGAAAGATCGTCTTCAAGGACAGTCTGTAAAGTGGTTCACAGATAACCAGAATGTCTCCAGAATTGTGGAGGTGGGCAGCAAGAAAGAGAAGCTGCAGGTCATAGCAGTCAGTATCTATGATTGCTGTTCCACTCATGGTATAAAACTGGATGTACAATGGGTTCCTCGTGAACAAAATCAGAGAGCTGACCAGTTGAGCAAATTTATTGACTTCAATGATTGGGGGATTGGTGTTCCTAGTTTCAAATATTTGGATCGGAGATGGGGTCCTCATACAGTAGACCGATTTGCAAGTAACTACAATGCAAAGTGCAAACGATTCAACAGTCTATTTTATGTAGAAGGAACAGAAGGGGTGGATGCTTTTGCACAAGATTGGTCATGCGATAATAACTGGGTTGTTCCACCTCCTTGCCTGATCTTGGAAGTGTGGAAATACATGACTGTGAACAAAGTGACTGGTACTTTAGTGGTACTGCTGTGGCGTTCAGCGCCGTACTGGCCTTTCATATGTCCAGATGGGATACATTTTCATACATTTGTATTGGATTGGACTGAATTACCGAACAATGGTACGGCAATTGTATCAGGAAATCCAGAAAACGACATGTTTTCTGGAAGGCCTCTGACATTTAGATTGCTAGCATTAAGACTACAGTCTGGAAAGGAACGACTGAGACTTGTCCAGAAGAGATATTGTACCGCATATCTGGGGTATTGTGACAATTGTTTGTAATGCCTATGTAATTCTTGATTATTTCAGGTGTGAATGTGAACGGCAGTGTATGGTGCGAGCTAGAGGAGAAACGACAGACGGGTGATCAAGAAACGGGACATTTAGTTGATCGATTAGCAGAGTATGTTGTTCACATTAAGGCTGAATCTACTACCGTGAAGTACAATTCTGCTTTCAAAAATGGAAATTATTCGCTTCAAGTAGGGACTTTACTGTTCTACCAGCTTCAGCATGTGAATTTGGATTGTACCTTGTTTATCTGGCCGACACAACTAAAAGCGTTTCTGTTGTGGAAGCGGCAGTTTACGGTATAAAATGGATGCACGATTCTTGTAACTTAAGATCGCCAACGGAGAACACTTTCATCAAAATGGTGTTGGATGGAATAAAACGCGAACATTCCAAACCAGTAGTACGTAAGGATCCCGTGGGTTCTGAAACATTGATGAAGATGTGTGAAAATTACAGGTACTCTCAAGACTTGAGTGAGATTCGTGACATATCTATGGCGCTAGTTGGTTTTGCCGGTTATTTACGTTTTGATGAGATTCAGAATCTTAGAGTTTGTGACTTTAAAACTGAAGTTGATCATATATGTTTAAATGTTAGAAAGAGTAAAACTGATCAGTACAGGAAAGGTACATTGTAACGAGGTAATTATTAGCAGAACAAACACAGTAGCTTGTCCTGCTAGTTGGTTAGAGCGTTATCTGTTGGCAGCTCAGTTGTCTACGTTTGATGATGATTTTTTATTCAAACCTTTGGTCTGTGCAAAGGGAAAGAAGAAATTAATCACGAAGAATAAATGCTTGAGTTACACTAGAGATAGGGAAGTGATTGACGCAAGATTGAAAGAGTTTGCCCCTTCTGGCTCAAACTTAGGCTTACACTCGCTAAGATCAGTTGGCGTAACGGCCAGTGTTAAAAGTGGGAAAGATATTAGACTTCTGAAAAAACATGGACGGTGGCGTTCTGATGCCATCAACGCTTACATAGATGACTCAAATGAGTCGCGTCTAGCTGTAACGAGAGATTTGGGGATGTAAGTTTTGAGTGTACATTTGCTCCCTCCTTTCAGATCCAAAATGCTGTTCTTGTGCAGAATAAATGTCGCCTGTACCTTATAACGGAAGATATATGGTGTTGGGGTTTTTGTGTAGTATTAAATAGTACGGTATTTAGAGGAGACTGTTCTTTTTTAAAGGGAGTCAACCTCTTTTCACCCTTCCTGTTGGTTGATGTAGCAGAAATGAGCAAGTAATCATCAGATATGTTGGCATTGGATTTTATTCCCATTTTTATGTTCTCGGTTTTGTTTTTACAGGTGTTGTCCCTTTGCAAACATTTCAGCAGTTGACTTAAAATGAAACAAAAGGATGTATTTCTTCATTTTTGTTATGAGTTTTCTCAGTAATAATAACTTTATAATTGATAACTTCATCTGCCTATTACTGCCAACAAGATGTTGATTCCTCTGTAGCTACATTCAATTGAACTAACATGTATTCTCTATTTGGCGGTTGTGTATATCATGAACACCTCAGTGTTATATTGTTAAATGTGTTGTGTACACAACCATGTATATTCACGTGACTTATTATATGTTTAAACATGTTTTTGATCTCTCTCTCAACAACAATTTTAATACCCGTAAGAGAGAATCCTGGGATGACCCACTGATTACATGGAGAAATTACCCACTGTCATGAAGGACTTTATTTTACCAGATAAAGCCTAACTAAGCAGCTTTTAAACAGATTATGTTTTGTCATATCTTGATTTTTTTTTAAGTTTTAAATTGAAAAAAACACACATGAAAATTGAATTAAAATAGTGAAAAAATAATTAAATATGGTCTTTGACATATTTATTCAATGCTGAATACCTTTTGTTATAGGCAGAAGGATAGTCTACTGGGTGTTTCTTACCAGATGGAAAAATACTTACAGGTTATTGAGATATTGCACTTTTTATTTGCACCCCAATATTAAGTCATGTGGGACAAAATGAGAGGAAATGATAAAGGGGGTACCCTTGTTATTTAGGTTGTAAAATCTCTATCTCTGAATAGTTTTCATTTGTGCTTTCGCAGGATAGTTTGGAGAAGGATATTGTTGGTTCAGATGAGAGCTTTCTTTATTTTAACAATGGTTCCATGACTGACAGGCATCAGATCGGAGTTAATCACTTCCGGGTCGGTGCCCTCGACCTACTTTGTTTAGAAATTTGAGAGCACATCTTTGTGGATTTTATTAGGTGGGATTATGGAGCATTTCTGATAAATTTGATATTTCATATTGCAGATGAGGCTTCAAACTGTACTTTCTGGTGTTGATTTGGCCACATTGTGGGAAAGCATGGTGGAGGGAGTGGAGGTGAAAAGGCTCTCTGTTTACAAGTTGAATGACATTCGGTAACACCACTCAGCTGCCAATGGCGGCAAGTTGAAATTTCCATTGTCAACGCCTGCCAAGACTTCCACTGGCAATGCCTCACAAGGTAAATATTGGCATGCCAGGTGGATTTATGCATCGTGACTCTTCTGGATTTTTGCCGATTTTAACGGAATTAATAGTAGACTGGTGTCATGTACAGCGGGCAGGCCTCGGAGACAACAATCCACCAGCTGAATCCTGCCATATACAGAAAATAAATTGGAACGATAACATCACACATGTCTATCCAATATTATCATGTATATATGCATTATGTACCCATGTACATTTCACTAGAATAGTGTTGATTTAATTGTCTAGATAACTGAATACTGTCCAACAATGAAGGGTCTGTAGATTTATTGACACAAACTGATAACGGGCACTCTCAAGTGGAGTACACAAACTAAGTGTACATGTGTAGATAATTGAGATTCCATATCATGTGCAACATTTGGTGTCCAGGTGGCCATGTACCCAAATGAAAAGCCAATCATTATCCTCATAAAGTAGCAAACTCGGAGTTGGTGATTGTGAAATGTCACATTTGTACATGTTTAAGTTGAATTTTCAGCATCAAATTAAAAGAAAATTTTTAAAAGAAAGGATCATATGAGCGGTTTTCAAGTTATTACCCGGAAAAAGATTACGGATTTTGTCACCAGGTGGCGCCACCTGTACGTGTAAGTGGGCTTAATTCTAAGCGACATCTCATACGGCATGGTATATACATACCAAATTTGAGGAGAATCCGATGAGTGTTTCTCAAGTTATTAACCCGGAAGGTAAGGTATTTCGGAGTTTGTTCTTCAGTGTCGCAAGTTATCACTTGCAACACAGAAAAACGGAAAGATCCCTAGTGGCGCCATCTGCAGGCAGATCTTGCTGAAACACAATACCAAACAACATCTTGTCGCAGGGAATGCATATGCTGAATTTCGGAGGAACTGGACGTTGAATTTCAAAGTTATTGCTTATGAATATCCACAGAAGTATGGAAGGAAACCTAGTGGCGCCACCATCAGGTAGCTCGTGCAGAAACGCAATACCAATTAACGTCTTGTCACAAGGAGTGCATATGCCAAATTTCGGAGAAATTCGATCAAGCATTTGGAAGTGATCGCTTGTGAAGAATTTGAACTGACATCCACCAACATGCACAGCAGATTGGAAAATGACCCAGTGGCGTCACCTTCATGCTGATCTTGCTCAAACGCAATACCAACTGACGTCTTGTCGCAAGAAGTGCACATGCCAAATTTCGGAAGAATCCGACAAAGCGTTTTGAAGATATTGCTTGCCAGGAATTTGAACAGACATCCACGGACACAAAGAAGCGAGACCCATTTTAAAGTTCCCGGCCGCGTTGCGGCGGGGGATAAATGTAGTACATATGTATAAAATTGTCAGTTATCATGATTCTCAGCAGTTCAAAATACGTAGATAGTGCAAAGTGAAAGAAGCCCTGTAGCGGATCATCTGAATTACAACACATATAAGGGAAGTGGGAAGAGGTGCCGACATACTGACTGCGTCACATGACTTCACAGAATAGTCTTCTGGTAAACCTATTCTAAAGCACATACCAAGAATCTAACGATTCATGACATGTGTGTGAAGTCATGGGGCAGTGAGCAGACAGGGCCTTCTTTGTTCTCCCAGTAGTGTGCCCTCAAGTCATTCTGCTGTACCTGTCATTTTGTTTGATTAAGTGTCAAATTCTTTAAAGAATGAAAGTATTATTTGGAGATAAAACACTGCTATGGCAATATTCTTGGTGTCAAAAGAGGGTTATTCATTAATGCCATATGTATCAGGCCTTGCATTTTTATGGGGCTCATCAGCCCAGGTCCCAAGATTTATTAATGCAGTAAACAATCGATGTAGATACAGCTTTTAAATTGAAATCAGCTGTTAGGAATAAATCCGCTCTGTTGTCAGCCATAAGGGAGCGTGCAACGTGTTCATTTTTGAACAGGGGGTCGTTCATTTCCGCATGCGTCAGGTCGTTCATTTGATAGAGCAGCGTCAGAAAATGAACACTAGAACGTTCATTTTTGAATGCACTCTGACGTTCATTTTTGCACGTTCGTTTTCGCATGTTCATTTTCGCGAGCAGAAATGAATAACATACAGAAACCTGCCTTGCGACGTTACTATTATAAAATGCGCCGGGTCAAATCTACTTTCCCGCAGCGCGGCCTTCCTCTCTTATAGAATTTATTGCAACTTGCCATGTGCTTTGCATTGTTTATATACATGTATTCAGTGCATTCTGTAAAACCTAGCGTGGTGTGTCCGATGTCTGTGATTTTGTTTAATAAACGGATGATATATGGAAGGACAATGATCAAATTGTTTCTCTGTTAGGGGCCACGGCTTCAGTGTTTTGTCGCCACCTGGAGATATTATCTTAAATTATCTGAAATCACTGAATGTTGTCAAATAGAGAACTTTTAATTGATCTTTGTTTCTATAAGAAAATACGTGTGTTGGCTTTTTTTGTTACAAGTCGTTTTCGCTGGCTATCCAAAATCCGCCGTTGATACCGGCCGGTTCGATAAAAATGCTGTTGTCGACCCTTCAATTCAGCGCTCGTGAAACGATCACAATGCTACAAAGGATATTCCATTCTTTTTCTTCCGTTAAAAGCCTTCAAAGCCAAGATAGAACAAGTTTGAATGAGGGTGTATGGGACGAACAGGGGCCACACATTAATTAACACAAAAACCCGTAATACTGCAACGTTATTTTGAAACCCCCAGAATTGCCTCTTGCTGGGCTTCAGAAGGGGCAAAGTATCCCCAGGCAGTCCGTTCTATGTTGTTACACACGATCTCATTTGCATATGAATGTGTCATTTCTAGTCTGGGTGAAACTTGCATGCTGCACGTGACGTCGTTTACAAGGCAGAATCAATCTGCCCAAGTCCAGGTTATGCCTAAATCATCGCAGAGGGTTCGTAACATATCGAATGATCACTGGCTCGCGATGATGGGCATCACCCAACCCAAAAAATTCTCATGTATAT
This sequence comes from Hanleya hanleyi, assembly GCA_036873755.1. NCBI lineage: Eukaryota > Metazoa > Mollusca > Polyplacophora > Lepidopleurida > Hanleyidae > Hanleya > Hanleya hanleyi. The sequence continues at coordinate 19,569 of JAVTVY010024418.1, forward strand.
GATTACAGGAGCTGGGCCAAAGGAAGAGAAGATCATGTTTGTTTGTTCTGAAAAACCTTGAAAATAAAGATTGATGTCATCTTCAAAAAAGCACACACAGCTAAAAATTTACACACATAATATATATATACACATAATGTTGTTTGCCAATTTACAATTAATTATGTCTCATGAAAATCTTTTTAGAACATTTTTTTAATTTTGTAAAATTTGGTAAAATATATTTTTTAATTCTGTTCCGTAACATTTAAGGACTACCAAAAATGGCCTGTTTGTCATCATTTTTTAAAATATGCCATTTTGATCGGCAATCAACCCACAATAACAACAAGCCAAATGTGATGATTCATTTCATTTCAGGAAAACAAATGCTCTGATTTGGGAAATATGCAATGAAATAAGTTGAACTCTGGACTGATTTCTCGTGATTCAATAAAGTTGCACATGGCAATTGGAAAAAAACAAGTTGATTTCTCGTGATTCAATAAAGTTGCACATGGCAATTGGAAAAAAACAAGTTACTGCTTGTGTTGTAGGACTATGAGTGACAAGGAGACTTCATCTTGCAGACCTGGGCTAAATCTCTGCATTCCATTTATCTTACGTGGACTCTCCTGTTTCACTCTAAATTTCATGCAGTCCAGATTCCCTCTGTAGCCTATAGTATAGGACCCTTCTATCTTGATTTAACAGGGAGTGCTACAGTGTAATTCCCTCTGCTGGTAACCTAGCCATCCCGCACACCCCCATCTTGATTTTGGATTCTCCCATTTCATGTAGTTTTCTTTGAAGGACAAGCTGTGAAGCGTGGCAAGACTATTAAAACATATATGCTGTACAAGGATCTTTACAGCTGGTCATGCTAAAAATAAACTAAACACTTCATTTGCAAAGATATCCCACACCCCCAGGTAAATGTGAACACAGATTGTTACACTGATGAGAGGAGTCAGGACTCAAAACAATGTAGCCATTGACAATTTAAATATCAAAGGAGAGCCTGTCCAGGCTTGGCTTGAGGGGCTCTGAGGGGTTATACTATTACGCCGTGCGATGTGAACACCTCAATCATTTCAAGTTTGTTTCATATAAAGTGGAATTTAATGATGATAATAATAAATATACGGCATCTTTCTCGAACATGCTATATGTTTGTGATCTTCATGTTTTAATGCACAAACAAATAATGCTTGAGAAATGTAGACTGTATAGTCCAGATTTCTTATCGATCATGTGATTCTTCAGAGCTTTATTAATCAAAATACAATAATAAAATCAACGTTATATGTACATCTGTTCAAGGGGCTTTCCGAGATGGCTCATTTTTGACACCAAATAATAAATATAACGAATATGGCATTCAGAACACCGCAAGATGTGTAATAAATTAAATTGAAACGACAATATTATGCCCAGGTTTCAAATGTTGACAGTGTCAGTTACGGCCTGCAGGAAAATCCCGGGTGGTCATTTGGTGTGCATAAAAAGCCATCTGGACCTGGAGACTATCACTATTTTCCCATAGGAAAAGAATTAGTAGCGGTGAAGAAATCTGATGCAATGAAGCACACACCTTGCAACTTGATATACCCGGGAACGGCAACCGACTTTGAGCTCTCTCCCTTTCTGGGCCTCCTGTGCGGGCGGTCCACGTGGGTCAAACACGATCAATACAGAGAAGGTCAGACAGGAGAATAGGGGACAGCTGAGGGTTTAGCATATACGGTTGACAAATAGGTTAACATTCGCGATCAACATCCGTCAAATGCCATCTATCAAATTTGTTATATAAATGTCATACAAATACGTAATATAATAATGTGTGGTTTGATATCATAACAAAGTCTATCAAATTTCTTCAAATTACAAACATTTTAAGGAGCTTAATTCACCAACTTGTTCACCCGATTATTGTATCATTGTTTACGATATTTGGTTACATCGGACTTCTAATAAAACCAAATCAGTATGGTGATATTTCTTTGTCGAAGTTCCATATTATATAGTTCATCTCGTTTTCTTCCAAAAAATAATACATGGGCGTTAGTTCCTATATGTCGCTCGTTCTATAATTCCCGGTAATAATTCCCCAGAATATGCACGAAAGATCCACTTTTATTATATTAAATACATGTATTGAATTTGCTGTAGATAAACGTCAAATCTTTGCCATAATTGCTTTGAAAGAACGAAAGTATACGAAAGCTAGTGCAAAATAAATACAGTTAAGTCTTAAAAGTGCTGCCTTTTCGAGTGTTGTTTTTTTTTTCGTATGAGTCGACACGATAGCCGTAATGTGAGCCCTTCAGCGAATTCTGACAGCTATCAATAAGCCATCCTAATTTGAACGTTCGAAAAAGAATGTTCTTTTTCTGACGTTCATTTTTCTGACGGGGTAGTGTTCATTTTCTGACTGTCGAACGTTCGTTTGCTGGGAGAAAAAGAACGAGTACCTGTTCATTTTCTGACGCATTTTTTTAGTTTGAACGTCAAACTTTTGACACGCTCCCTAAGCAGACCTATCAGTCTACCTGGCGCAATGTTCAGAATACAAGGCCTGATTCATGTTGAATTTCTGGACCTGTACCATGGTACACGTACAGCTCTAACGCTCGGAAAACGGTTTCAGCAAAAATTGTTCAGTTGAATTAATCATGTATACACTTTCAATATCATGTGAGCAGCATTTTGTTTACCGAAATTGTTTCAATGGCGACTTGACACATGTGGAAACAGAAAATGTCAGAAGGAAAAAATGCTCATTTCGTTGTGTGTTGAATGCGCTTAAGCTAGAAATTGGGGTCATTGACTGGAAACCAACACCAGGAATCGCAGGAGCAGCAGAATTCAACAATCAGAAGGAAGAAATGCAACTCGATGATTATCAAAGTTGATACACATGTGTCTGTGCCATTGTGCCTATGCCATTTTTTAGAAATCAATCATTGATCATTGGCCCATTGGCGCCACTTTCATGCTGATGTTGCTGAAATGCAATAGCAACCCACGTCTTGTCGCAAGGTATGCGTTTGGCAAATTTTGGAAGAACCCTATGAAGCATTTGGAATTTATCGCTTGCGAAGAATTTGAACTGACATCCATGAACTGGAACGGACAAGAAGAAGTGAAACTCAGTGGCGCCACCTTCAGGCAGATGTTGCTGAAATGCAGTACCAACTGGCGTCTTGTCGCAAAGAAATGCGTATGCCGAATTTCGGAAAAATCCATCAAAACGTTTGGAAGTTATCGCTTGCGGAAAATCCAAACAGACATACACGGACATCCACGGACACAAAGAAGCAAGAACCAACAAAAAAACCTGACGTAAAATTAAAATATACAGTAAATGGGAAAATGAATGGGACGAAGAAAACCGTGGCCGATGGCTACATAGTATTCTGGATAAGGGGAAAAGACAGGGTTGGGGATTTCAGCTAGGCATCACCACAAGATTAAGACTAGGGAAAACAGGACTAAAATCACACATCTCTATGCTCACCAAGAACACATCTCCACTATGTACCTTATGCAACAATGACGAAGAAACGATAGAACATGACCCCGATCGACACACACTGAAAAACGAGCTTAAAAAATTGAATGTCCTTGAGTTGTTGGCTACCATATTAAATCCCAAACCGCCTCTTATAAACAAGGTATGCACCACCTTAATAGCTTACATCAAATCGACTGGCTATTATTCTTCCATTTAATATTATATGAAGACATTACTTCCCGATAATCCTCGAGTTTATTTGCAGGGGCAGTAAGCTTCAGATTACACCAAACCAATAATTATTTTCTAATAACACATTATGAGGCGCAATTGAGCCCTATCTGGCCTGAGCGATTTGGGGTGTACCGCAGCCTTGGAGGGAGGGGGCGGAAAGTGCCCCCTATATATTTTCGCTATCGCTAGAGTGCTGAAACTTACCACACTATATCACTATGTAAAAAATCCAAGACGTCATTTTCAAAAAGAGTATTTTCGGACGATTTTTCGAATAGAATTTAATTTTTTTTTTTTTTTTCTTCACATGATAAATTAGTAAATAATAATCTGATATAGAATAAAATAGGTTTTACCCACTTTTCCAAACAGAAAAGCAAAAAAAAATTTGAAGATTTTTTTTTACTTTTCTGGTACCCCACATGGCCGCCATTTTGAATTTACCCATGATCCTCTGCTCGAGGGTCAAGCAAATAGGCTCAAAATGACCCCAATACGATAATCTAAAATTCATGGAGTTTCAGCTCTCAATTTTTTGTCGTTCTAGAGATATTAGCAAAAAACCAACAGGGGGCGCCGAAAGTGCCCCCCTCACCCCCTCGGAGTTAACATGTGCACGTTTCTATTACAAAAAGGTGACCATCATGGAAAATGGCGGCGTATTCAACTCGTACAACACTTGAGCATATCATGGGGTTTCATGATGTCTACAATTGGATGATTAAGTTACGGTATGATGACAACTGTGGTACTACCGGTCCGGTTGATCGAAAATTAAGGCCTTGCAGTCCATGATGAAAGACTAACTGCTCAGAGCTATATTGCAAACTTTACTTTTAGACAAATATCACACTTATAGCGGATATATCATGTTTGGCAATCGGTGGCTCAATATATTCACCATAGCAAAGGGAAAAGAATGCATCTCCAACAGTGGATCTTCTTAAATAATTAGCTATAGAGAATTTTGATATGCCATGTTAGGCAGAAAATATACCTGAGAGCAATGTTAGTTCATGCCTGATTAGACCTGACCTTCGACCTCTAATGGCATATGTTCACACTAAATTCGGACAATGGACAAGGCTCATCTCTAGGTAACACAGTGATGTCCCTCCTGCTTGATATGAAGTAATCCAAATAATACAGTAGGATGTTCACACTACCATACCCCCTATCTGATTAATAATAATAAACCGATTTTCCAGAAATTGACATTTATTATGACTGTCGTTTCAGACCATAATACAATGCACAGAAGTTTCGAATGTTTTTAAAACTGCCGCAGATACCCTTCTAGAATACCGTGCTGTTAACCCTTAAAGCTTGATGGTCTGGAAATGTATACCGTGACCTCTTGACCTCTATTAACTTCAGTTCAGACGAATAGCAAACCAGTTCATTGTTTAGAAAGGCTTACCCACTGGTGTCTCAAAACAATTAAGAATTGCAAAATAGACTTATGAGAAATTAAGACGCGGCCGCTCCACACCCCTACATTTGAAGTTCGATAATTATGTAATCATGAAGACACATAAACATGGTGTTTTTCGCAATATATAAGGGCAAGATGGACAGAGTGAGGTTTGAAACCTGCTACCACCACTCTTCTTCGATATAATCAGGTTCAAACATATCAAAAAGTGGTTCTTAAAATATAGCAAGATTGGAGCTTTGGAGCTTCAAAGCTTGGAGTTTCAGAGCTAGGAGCTCGGTCGCTGCAGCTTTGAAGGCGAGTTTTTCTGTAATTTATGCCACAGTCTCAGCAGTAGATGATTTCAAGTAATATATGGTGTTGATAGAGCTATGGCGTTAGGTTGAACTTTCTCTGTATCAAGGGGCTGGGGCAACTTGACATAGATATGTCTACTTTGATAATCTTATTTACAGCTTTGAAGCCTTCACAGGGTGAGCCAGTATTTATGCAGATGCTTATGAAATAAATTTCACTCTACAAACTGATATCCAGATCTACATTATCTTGGCGAACTTGGCAAACAGAATACACCGGAAGGGGTGAGGGGATAATGTTTGTATTAAACATTAATCGTTTTGCTATGATCATGTTGATCAAACACACAAATGGAAATGAGAAAATCTCCAACCAATGATTGAGTAGAAACACTCAGACTATTCCCCTCTGCATCCTTACATCGCATGGATACAATGAAAGTACTCAAAGTACTGATGTCTGGATCGCCAATAATGGGTTTAAAGTTTCAAAACATTTCAGCTGGCATGTTTTAGCCGACAGCAGATGTGTGGATAAATGTGGAGATTTTCTCCAAGTTGTGGACGAGTCTGTTTGAGGAATAACAACTGGAATACACAGTTTAGGCCTCGAGGAAGTGAATTTGTGAAGGCGGCTCATTTCGAAATATGCCAGGTCTTCATGGTAGCAAGAAACTGTCTGCAGTAATATGCTCAAATGTGGATCGTCTGCGTCTTTTACCAGTTTTTGCGAGCAGATTTTCATAATTCCTGCAATTCTATTGTGACAAAATGATACGACAAATTTACTAGGAGACTGGATAGTTTTATTAACTGGTTTTATTAATAGTTCTGTGTAGTGCAGATATTGGCAAGAGCTGCACGAGTTTGTGTTAAGTCCTAAGCTAAAGATTCATAGCGTCTCCCTTCCCTCAACGCTATGCCGACGACAAATACATTTCCCTGTTGATAACTCGAACATCTCCATCGCCATGCCCTATTGGACATTCATTAACTTGAGAAAATGGGCTGCGATGAATAAAAATACCATAATCAATGTTGTGATCATCACCCCCTGCATACTATTATGACGTCTATTATGACGGAAATGCCCATCTTCTTGACCCTCGATTTCAGGTCATTTTGAGAATCCACAGGCATAATTTTAACGTCTGTAATTAATATATGACCAACGAAGGGCCGTTTAGTCTGCCATTTCGGTATTTTTATTCATTGCGGCCCATTTTCTCAAGTTAATGAAAATCCAATAGGGCGCAAAGGTAATAATAAGTGCGCGATGGAGATGTTCGAGTTACCATTGCAGGGAAATGTATTTGTCGTCGGCACAGCGTTGAGGGAAGGGAGACGCTATGAATCTTTAATAGCTAAGTCCCCAAAATTACTTGTATATGCCTGCATGGTGTTTATAGCAAATTTGTTTGTTGATAATGATAGCGGTGGAGAAACAATTTGCGAAACTTCCTATTGTTGTTGCCGCACGATCATTGCGTATATAATTTAGATTGAAAAAGTTTGAACAACACCAACAACAAATCTTTTTGAAAGCGGTACCGGACAAATTCTGTTGTTTCCGCTTTCGAAAAGTTTCGTTGTTGTTGGTGTTCAAACTTTTTGAAACTAAATTATATTCGGTGAGCAGAGTCCCCCAGAATACATAAATTGCACTGGACAGGATCCGGTCAAGTTCACAAGACGAGAAAAATGTAAATACTATTGTTGTTGCTTCGACACATATCTCCTCTGAAAATATATGCCATGCAGTATGCGTACACATTAAAATAGTAACGAACGCCGACTTCACAGGAAAGAACGCGACTACGAGTGCTGAAAACTGGGGTCTTCATAATCCTAGAACCGGAACCTGTTCAGCGAGAGCAGAACAAGATTTGCAACGTCTGCTCGGCGAATACAGAATGATCGTGCAGCAACAACAGGGATTTTCGCACAAATTGTCTCTCCAACGCTATCATTGTCAACAAACAAATTACGAACTAAAAACACCAGGCCTTACAGTAAACTCGAGCAAGCGCAAAACCGCAGAGACGGAAAACACTGAGAAGCGAGTTTGAGCCGATTGCGCGGAACCCGACAATGCAAAGAACAAAAACAGTCCACGGATACAAGCAATGCCTGGGCGAAGAAATGAATATGAAATACTCAAATTCAGATTTCCTTTTATTTCTAGTTAACATGAAACGATTACGACTGTTTTTTCTTCACTTTCTGGTTGATACCCTGATATGTGACAAACACAAAGTGAAAATCACTGGCGGATTGCTACAGGTCAACCCAGGGTCATTGCATTATAGTGCACGTACACATTTTCAGATATTTCGTGAGTGGCAGCATAGTCTGGTCGACACCGCTACGCGGTGGCGATCCAGACAAAAATGGATACAATTAATCACATAATAAAATATTTCTGCTGATCCATTTTCGAAAATAATGAACCTAAACAACAGAGTAAGTACTCTTTCTTTACAGGGACGTGGTTCGGCTGACTATGGGAAGATAATTTCAAGGGTTAATGACGCTTTCAACAATATTTCAGCTGTATCGCGACGGAACCAACTAAGCACCACCCAGCCAAGTTGCGTTCCTGCTACTTCAAAGAAGAAATCTTTGAAGCAGCATGGAAGCAGACACCCTCCGTCAGATATTTTCAGGGCGGCTCTAGCTGATGTATATTGATATTTTATCTTGCACTCTTAAAATGAAAGTGTTGTACTTAATATTATAAACGATGGATGAGGGAAAACATGATATCAAAGATTATTCAACATAACACTCCCAGAAAGTGTTGAAAAATAGCGTTATTCATGTATACATTATAGTGCTGTATCAGGAGCAATACAACACTTTAAAGGTGTTATATTCCGAACATAATATTGCTCCTGACACAGCCATATAATGTTGGATATAATACATTTTACCAACACTTCCTAAAGTGTTGCAAATACACATTTATAATGTTGAGTACACCAGTATCATTTTAAATAGTGTAGACATAAAATTATGCAGAGGAACATGTACTACTGACGGTTGGTACTCATCTATCAAAATTGATGGGAGCTTTGGAGAAATATAGGATGATTAAATGAAAGCACTTCTGAAACGAGTAGGCGTGAAACATGAATTTGGATTTGAAGGAGTTTCATACTATTTCGTAATACTGCTACTTCCATTTGAAGGTAAACATTGCTCACTATGTGAAGAAGGTATTATCACTATATTATTTCCAGTTATCACTATGGTTAAACCATGGAGAAATGAGACTGAAACGATCCAGAGGCTGCTACCATGTAGCTGGACTGTTGTTCAGTGAGGCGCCATACTGATTTAACCCTATCTGGCTTGAGCTTTTTGGGACCTGTTCAGGCCTGGGGGGGGGGAGGGGGGAGGCGAAATGGCCCCCCTAATTATTTTTCTTACCGCTTGATCTAGGATCTGAAACTTGCCACACTATACCCTTGGGTCAGGCTCTACCAGAAAACGTAAAAAAAAATCCAAGATGGCCGCTTTGATGACATCACAGTGACCTCATTTTCAAAAACGGCATTTTTGGTCGATTTTTCGGTCGGATTTTCCGAATTTATTATTTATGCAATTTCTTCGCAAAAACTGCATGATAAATTAGTAAATATTAATGTGATATGAAATAAAATAATTTTTGCCCAATTTTCATTGCGGAAAAGCAGAAAAGGTGAAAAGCAGAAATTTTGAACAAATATGACAAAACATCACTTTCCGGTACCCCACGTGGCCGCCATCTTGAATTCTCTGCTCGGGGGGTTATGCAAATAGGCACAAAATAACCCCAATATGATAAACTACGAATTCAAGGAGTTTCAGCTCTTCATTTTTTGTCGTTCTGGAGATAGCGCAGAAAGTTTGGTAGGAGGGCCAAATTGCCCCTTCCCCAGGCCAGGTAGAGTTAAAGAAGAATTTAATGTCTTTCCGGTTGAAGGCCTGAGAACCTCACTATGCCCTGTTATCACTTATCTATTCGATTTTAAATTTTTCTATTTGATAAAAACAAAATTAAAAATGGGCAGTCGTTTTCAATTTTTTTTTTTTTTTCGTAAAACATGTTCATAAATTTACAATTGACAGTCAATAAATGATCAAACCGTACAGTAGGTACCACTGATAGAGGAGTGCGATCAGATCTGCATGTGAAACTGTCGACTTTTAGTACAGCAGGATGGCTAATATCGCTGGAATTCAATGAATCGGGGAATAATTTTATTATATTATACGAAGGATTTATTACTCACGAGCTATATCAGTAACAATACCACACTTGGTTTTGACAACACATTTTTTTATCTCTCACTTTGTGTGAAAGTAAAAAAAAAAAACTGAACGTCCAATTTCCATTTTATTTATTTGTCCACTTGTGAAAGAAGAATTGCGAACCGTTGAGCCGCATCAATATAATTACATAATAGTTTACCGTTTGTGGCTGATGTGATGATGACAAACACGACATGCAGTTCTGACAAGCGTGAAGTTGAACAGTTTTGTTGTGTTTGAAGTTGAAAATTTGCAAGTCAATTGTAACTGTCATGCTGATATCTGATTGGGTGATGAGCTTTCAAACAGCCACTCAGCCAATGAGAAGCATAGAAACACACCGAATGAAATGAGTGGAGTGCACATGCCTGTTTATACCGGAAAATAGTTTCTAATACTCCCCTCTCCCCAGCCCATCTCCAAAAATGTATACATCTTGACAACTAAATAGGTGCCATATCAGAAAAGCATTATTCAGCCGTCGTCCACAAAAGAATTTCAGCATCAATAATCGAAACCTTTCTCATAATTTTAATATCGAAAGAGCATGCAATAAGAAAACACAAAAGATACAGGGTCCATGGTACAGTAGTTGAGAGTGACTCGACCAATGGTTCTCTACCTTTGGTTCTCCCCCATCCCTCTGCCCCCCCCACGGACACAATTGGAACCCCTGTACTATTAGTTACACACATTGACAATAAACTGATTAAAAAATGAGTTGAACGGGCTAGACAGGTGAACTAAACAGTAACATTATGATAAGGGCTGATTGACACTGGTATATGTGTTATTCCTATACAACTACTAGATGTGTATCATATCTGTGAGCTTTGAAGCTGGAAGTTTTTTAACTGGAGCTTGGAACTTTGGGGGTGGAGCGTGGGGGAACTGGAGCTTGGAACTTCGGAGGCGGTGGGGCTTGAGGGAACTGGAGCTTGGAACTACGGAGCTGGAACTTTGGAACTTGGAATTAGGGAACTTTGGAACTTGAATCAGGCTGTCCCGAAACAACTTCGGTGATGGTCAGTTAACAGATCTATCTGAAGTTCAAACCTAACGAACAAATCGTCTAACAACAAGAACGACGTTTGTCATATTGTCGCTGACACTTCCGGCGGTCTGCTGCGCGGACGCAGATCCAGTCCGAGAAAATTATGTAACTGATGGCTCGAATATTGCTGTAAAGGTACCAGTACTCAGTGAGCTACTTGATCGTTATAGCTCAGTCGACTGCTGAATATATCCCAGTCATCGTTCTCACGCTGCGACAAGTGGAAACAGTTAAGTGATATCTAAGAAGTGTAAATACAAATTTGGTCGCCATCATGCAGACAAAAACCACCGTCAACTGGCAATATGGCACCCGTGATGAAGCTTGCTTTTTCGGAGACCAGGAAGGCAATGACTTCTCCGATAGCCTTGGGTGGTATGACTTTTTTCATGGGACATCTTCGTTCCGCCATCAGTTCAACGTCGGCTGGTGATAAACCAAGTTGCTCCCACGCGGTGGTTTGTGTAATTCCGGGGATAACAATATTGCATGTAATCTTTTTAGGCGCCAGTTTCAGGGCATAGTTGCGGGTCATGTATTCCATAGACGATTTGCCGTAACCAGGTAGAAAATAATCGGGTAGCGGTGAAGACATTATATTGACCCCCGGACTTGATACAGCTATGATTCTACCTCCGTGTGAACATTTCTCCATATAGGGAACTCCTCTCTCTACTAGACGCCATAAAGCCTTTCCGTACATGTCTTGATACTTATCGAGTATGGTTTCTCGGTCCGCAGAATCTATCATGATGTATTCTCCAGCTACATGGATGATCGCAAAGAGTTTACCGTCAAACTGTTCCTCGATTGCACGGAAATGAGCCTCTATCGTACTTTTGTCAGAAATATCTCCTGTAAAAGAGAAAATACCACTTTAGAGAGGCAAGATAACATGACACCCCGAATGAATTGTTTGTTTGATAGTTTTCTTGAAAAAAAATAGATGATGTGACACACGAGTTAGGTGCAGGATTGGCTCTTTTCTAGCTATTTTTCAAATTTCCTATGCTTTAACCCTACCTGACCTGGGGGGATGGGGGGGGGCGGGCGAAATGGCGCTACTACCAAACTTTTTGCGCTATCTCCGGAACGTCAAAAAAGGAGAGCTGAAACTCCTTGACTTCATAGTTAATCTTACTGGTGTCGTTTATCTTATTGGTGTCATTTTGAGCCTATCTGCATAACCCCCCGAGCAGAGGATCATGGGTAAATTCAAGATGGTGGCTACGTGGAATACCAGAAAAATGATGTTTTGTCATATTTCTTCAAAATTTCAGCTTTTTCGTGATGAAAAGTGGGCAAAAACTATTTTATTTCACATCACATTAATACTTACTAATTTATCATGCAGTTTTTGCCGAGAAATTGCATGAATAAAAAATTCGGCAAATCCGACCTAAGAATCGACCAAAAAATGCCGTTTTTGAAAATGTCACTGTGACGTCGTCATAGCTGCCATCTTGGATTTTTTACATTTTCTGGTAGATCTTGACCAAAGGGTATAGTGTGGTAAGTTTCAGCCTCCTAGCTCAAGGGGTAAGAAAAATAAATAGGGGGCCCCCCCGACCAGGATACGTCCCAAAAAGCCCAGGCCAGATAGGGTTAACATGGCGCTAAATAGCATACTTGGTAATGCTAAACTCCACAGTAACTAGAAAAGTGGGCTACTTCAGTAGCATCTATATTCAATATTTAGCACTTTTATAATGTACTCTAGTTAGAAGAGATTCGCATTAAAATATCTGTAACAAAGTGTCGGAGAAAGGACAATATATTAAATATTTAACAGCTATAACATTATCTGATTAGAATAGATTCCCACTTAACCCTATCTGGCCTGGGCTTTTTGGGACATGTCCTGGCTTGCAGGGGGTGGGGCGAAATGGTCCCACTAATTCTTTTTCTTACCGCTTGAGCTAGGGGGCTGAAGCTTACCACAGTATACCCTTGGGTTAAGCTCTACCAGAAAATGTAAAAAAAAATCCAAGATGGCCGCTTTGATGACGTTACAGTGACCTCATTTTCAAAAACGGTATATTTTGGTCAATTTTTCGGTCGAATTTTCCGATTTTTTTTATTTATGCAATTTCTCCACAAAAACTGCATCATAAATTAGTAAATATTAATGTGATGTGAAATAAAATAGTTTTTGGCCACTTTTCATCGTGGAAAAGCAGACCTGTTGAAGAAATATGACAAAAACATCACTTTTCTGGTACCCGACGTGGCCTCCATCTTGAATTTACCCATGCTCCTCTGCTCGAGGGTTATGCAAATAGGCTCCAAATGACCCCAATATGATAAACTATAAAGTCGAGGAGTTCCATTTCTTGTCGTTCTGGAGATAGCGCAGAAAGTTTGGTAGATGAAACAGTTGACCATTATTTATTCCATTGCCCTTTGATTAGAAATGTAAGAGTTGTCGTATATAAAAAATATTAAGAAAATTTAGAATAACAACGAACCCCACCAACACAGACATTGTTGTTGTTTGGAGATCAAGAAAGAAGTAACAATGATAACGAGGAAATTCAAGAATATTTAGGCGAATTCATAACCGTTACAAAAAGATCTGATTAAGCTTGTTTTTTCCTAGCTCATATTTTTGGTAACAGAAAGCCAACATAGTAGTAACTGAATAATATAGCGATCAAGCAAAATTGAATTTTCAACTCCAGGTCGCCGATATGTCCAGTGACAAACCGAGCTCTACCCCCTCACCCCACACTTGTTATGATTATATAATTATATCTATGTTTTCTCTTCACTCCGTGCATCATTATTGTTCGTCCATGTTTAGTCCCGAAGTGTATTGTATTGTTTAATGTAGTCCAATGTGGGAGACGCAGTTATAAGCTCGTCTTAACGCGCTCCCACTCGCAAAAAAAAATGCAATAAAGCATCGTTTTGGTAGGGGGACCATTTTGGCGCCCACCCCCCTCCCCTGGGCCAGGTAGGGTTAAACATGTAGCTGACGTCTGAGAACAGACAATATATTGAATATTTTGCACTTTGATAATATCATCTAATTAGAAGAGATTCGCAGTTAAATATCTACCTGGCGTCCGAGAAAGACAATATTTTCAATATTTAGCACCTTTATAATATCATCTAATTAGAAACGATTCGCACTTAAATATGTAGCTGGCGTCTGCGAAGAGATATCATATTCAATATTTAGCACTTTTATAATCCATACTAATTAGAAGAGATTCACAGTTAAATATCCACAAGAGCCTTTTCGGAGATAATACAATATATTTATCATTTAGCACTTTTATAATCCAGTCCATTTAGAAGATATTCGCATTAAAATATCTGTAACGCCGTATCGAAGAAACGGCAATATATTCAATATTTAGCACCTTTATAATATCATCCAATTAGAATAGATCCAATCGAACTTAAATATATAGCTGACGTCTGGGAACAGACGATATATTGAATATATGGCACTTTAATAATACCATATAATTAGAAGAGACTCGCAGTTAAATATCTAAGAAAAGAAAGACAATATATTCAATATTTAGCACCTTTATAATATCATCTAATTAGAAACGATTCGCACTTAAATATGTAGCTGGCGTCTGCGAAGAGATATCATATTCAATAGATTCGCACTTAAGATTCGCAACTTAAGTATATAGTTGGCCTCTGGGAAAAGACAATATATTCAATATTTAGCAGTTTTATAATCTATATTAAATACAAGAGATTCGCAATTAAATATCCACAAGAGCCTTTTCGGAGAAAAGACAATATATTCAATATTTAGCACTTTTATAATCTGATCTAATTAGAAGAGATTCGCATTAAAGTATCTGTAACACAGTGTCAGAGAAAGGACAAAATATTAAATATTTAGCATCTTTATAATATCATGTAATTAGAATATATTCGCATTTAAATATGTAGGTGACGTTTGAGAAGAAACAGTATATTGAATATTTTGCACCTTTATAATATCATCTAACTAGAAGAGATTCACATTAAACATCTCTCTGGCATTTGAAAAAAAGACGATATATTCAATATTTAGAAGCTTTATAATATATCATTATCAATGATTTGCACTTAATATGTTGGCGTCTGGAAAAAGACAATATATTCAATATTTAGCAGCTTTATAATATCATGTAATTAGAATAGATTCGCATTTAAATATGTACATGTAGGTGACGTCTCAGAACAGACAATATATTGAATATTTAGCACGTTAATAATATCATCTAATGAGAAGACATTCGCAGTTAAATTTCTAGCTGGCGTCCGACAAAAGACAATATATTCAATATTTAACACCTTTATAATACCATATCGTTAGAAAAAATGCAGTTAGCCTCTGAGAAAAGATAATATATTCAATATTTAGCAGCTTTATAATATCATCTAATTGGAATAGATTCGCAGTTAAATATTAAGCTGGCGTCTGCAAAGAAATAATGTATTCAGTATTTAGCACTTTTATAATCTATGCTAAATAGAATTGAATCGCAGTTAAATATCCACAAGAGCCTTTTGGGAGAAAAGACAATATATTCAATATTTAGCACTTTTATAATCTACTCTATTTAGAAGAGATTCGCATTAAAATATCTTTAATACCGTGTCGGGAAAAGGACAATAAATTCAATATTAAGCACCTTTATAATATCCTCTAATTAGAATAGTTTCGCATTTAAATATGTAAGTGACGTCTGAGAACAGTCAATATATTGAATATTTAGCACCTTAATAATATAATCTAAGTAGAATATATTCGCAGTTAAATATCTAGTTGGCGTCCGACAAAAGACAATATATTCAATATTTAGCATCTTTATAATGTCATATAATTAAAAAAGATTCGTAGTTGACCTCTGAGAATAGACAATATATTCAATATTTAGCAGCTTTATAATATCATCTAATTAGAATAAATTCGCAGTTAAATATCTACCTGGCCCTTGCGAAGAGATATTGTATTCAATATTTGGCACTTTTATAATCTATACTAAATAGAAGAGATTCGCAGTTAAATATCCACAAGAGCCTTTAACGAGAAAAGACAATATATTCAATATTAGGCTTTTTATAATCTATTCTAATTAAAGGAGATTCGCATTAAAATATCTGTAATACCGTGTCGGAAAATATACTGCTGATATTATGTTACCAGTTTATGTTAAATTATTTAATATTATTCTGGATTCTGGATTTATCCCTGAATCTTGGCTGACTGGTATGATAAAACCAATATATAAAAACAAAGGGGAAACAGATGACCCAGATAACTATAGAGCAATCACACTACTAAGTTGTGTGGGGAAAACCTTCACTGCCATTTATTAGCAAAAGATTGTCGAATTATGCAGACTCTATCAGTCTTCTGTCAGAAGCACAAACTGGATTCAGAAAGAATTATTCCACATTAGGTAATATATTTGCTTTACATGCTTTAATAGAAATTTTCATGTTGTCTGGGAAGAAACTGTATCGCGCTTTCATAGATTTTAGGAAGGCCTTCGATAAAGTTTGGAGAGAAGGCTTCTGGTATAAACTAGTAAAAAGTGGAATTAATAGTAAATGTTTTATGGTCATTCAGAACATGTATAACTCTATAAAATCGTGTGTTACGTCTGGTGGGAATATTGGAGACTTCTTTGATTGTAAGATAGGGGTTAGACAGGAAGAGAATCTATCCCCATTGCTATTTTCTATATTCTTGAATGACTTAGAATCTTTCTTGGAAAGCGAAGGTATAGTCGGATTACAAAGTATTACAGATTCTGCTACTGATAAAATTAATGTTTTTATCAAATTGTTCGCAATTCTCTATGCGGATGATGCAGTCATATTAGCGGAATCCGCAAAAAGCCTACAAGATTCACTAAATTTGTTCGCTATTTACTGCAAGAGATGGAAATTGGAGGTTAACATAGAAAAGACAAAATGTATGATCTTCGCAAAACGATTATCTAGAAATGAACCTACATTTACTTTAGAAGTAGTTCATGAGTATTCATATTTGGGAATAAACTTTTTTCGTACGGGTAACTTTAATAGGGCACGTACGTGTATAGCTAACCAAGCCTCTAAGGCGGTCTTTTCTGTGATGAGGAAAATCCAGAACATGTATCTGCCAGTTGACTGTCAGCTAAGACTGTTTAAATCTACAATAGAACCGATCCTCTTGTATGGCAGTGAAGTGTGGGGATTTAGGAGCATAGATGTCCTAGAACGAGTACAATTAAATTTTTTGAAAAATATACTTGGTCTTAGGAAGTCAACCCTGAATTATATGGTCTATGGTGAGTCGTGAGTATTTCCTTTGGCTATTATAGCTAAAGTCCGGATGGTTTCTTATTGGTTAAAGTTGTTGGAGGATAACGGTAAAATCGCTTGTATTTTGTATAAGCTGCTCTTTGTAACACGACCGGAGTCCTCATGGTTGTTAACAATTAAAAATATATTATAAACTACTGGATTTAACGATGTATGGTTAACCCAAGATCGAATTAATAGAAAATATTTTGTTAAAATTTTAGAACGTAGATTGAAAGATCAGTTCATTCAATCTTGGCAAGGTACCGTGCAACAATCGTCAAGGGGACATATATATTTATTATTTAAAGATGTATCAGGTTTTGAAGAGTACTTGAGCATCTTACCAGAAAAGAATAGAAAAATCATCTCCAAATTTCGAACAGCTAATCACAGACTACCTATAGAAACAGGTCGTTGGCAAAATATTCCTATAAACGAGAGAATTTGCCAAATTTGTAATTCCAAATCAATAGGAGATGAGTTACATTTTATATTTGATTGTTCAGCTCTACAGAATCTGAGACAAAAATATTTACCAGAGTATGTTGCAAATCATAATTACGTGCCTAGGGCTATTATATTAAGGAAATCATTACAGAATAACACCAAAAATATTTTGATGAAAATGTCAATATTTATTAAAATAGCATTACAAGTTCAAGGTTAACATTAATAATATTATAATGCATGCGAATGTTTTATTTTCCGCCATCTTCAAACAGATTCAAATATTGTACCTCGCGTACCACCTTGTGGTTTTTCGAGTGAAACTATGTCTATGTCTAAAAAGGGCAATAAATTCAATATTTAGCACCTTTATAATATCATCTAATTAGAATAGATTCGCATTTAAATATGTAATTGACGTCTGAGAACAGTCAATATATTGAATATTTAGCACCTTAATAATATCATCCAATTAGAAGAAATTCACAGTTAAATATGTAGTTGGCGTCTGAGAAAAGACTTTTTATTCAACATTTAGCAGCTTTATAATATCATCTAATTAGAATAGATTCGCAGTTAAATATCTAGCTGGCGTCGGCGAAGAGATATTATATTCAATACTTAACACTTTTATAATCTATGCTAATTAGGAGAGATTCGCAGTTAAATATCCGTAAGAGCCTTTTCGGAGAAAAGAAAATATATTCAATATTTAGCACTTTTATAATCCACTCTAATTAGAGGAGATTCGCATTAAAATATTTGTAACACCGTGTTGGAGAAAGGAAACTATATTGAATATTTAGCACCTTGATAATATCATCTATTTAGAATGGATTCGAAGTTACACATGTGCGTTGTTTAACCAGGAAGAACGATAGAATAACTGTTATTGTCTGAGTGGAGTTGCAAAGACCATAAATGAACTTGCGACTGTCTTAAAAAGCCTTATATACCAGCGCATGCGCGTTGTTTAAACAGGAAGAACGATAGAATAATCCCTGTTATTGTCAGAAGAGTTGCCGAGGCCATGGAAGTAAAAACATACCTCCATGCACAGACCAGCAATCAAGGTGTACTTGGGACTACCTTAAACATCCTTTTCTTTAAGGAGGGTCAGTCCGACAATTTGGAGCTGCGATTTAGAAGAAATATTCAATATTTAGCATTTGTGTTAATTATACAATATGTTTTCTTTCGGGAGAGGCAGTCCGACTATTTGCGTTGCGAGTTAGATGAAATAATCAATATTTATGATGGCTGCAATTTGAAGAAAAAAATTCAATATTTAGCATTTGTGCTAATTATACACTATATTTTCTTTCGGCAGAGGCAAGTCCGACAATTTGAAGATGCAATTCAGAAGAAATATTGAATATTTATCATGTGTGAAAATGGTAAGCCAGGGAATTTTAATAAATATATTTTTTGGGGGGAAAGGCAAGACCGAGAGGTTGGAGCAGCAATTTAGAAGAAATATTCAATACATAGCAGGTTGCTATTTGGAAGAAATATTCAATATTTAGCATCTGCGAAAATTGTAGGCATAGTGTTAATTATACAATATATTTTCTTTGGGAACAGGCAAGTCAAAGTGCTAACTAGCAGTAATCCTAGAAATTATCTTCAAAGTAGCACACCCCTTTCTAAATATCACTGATTTTAGAAATTATTTGTGAAGTAGCAGATCTGCTAAATAGCATGCGGGACAATAATAACCATTTCTGCACCTTAATGCACGGGTTGAATTACTTACCGAGCCGTTGTTTCAAAATTGTACGAATATATATGCAGGAAGGCCTGTCATTTTATTCTACAGTGAAAGCCAGACACGTCTTGCGGACCACTTCAGACAGCAATATATCTTCCCATCTTAAAAACCAAGATGGCTGACTATTATGTAGATAGGATACTTACCTTTGACAAGTGCAATCTTCACACCTGCGGTTTGCTCTAGATCTACTTTAGCTTTCTGTGCGGCGGCATCATCCTTGTGGTAACCCAGGATAAACTGTCGGTAACCCATGTTCACCATTTCCTGTGCTGTAGCCAGGCCGATACCCTTTGTACCACCGGTTAATAGAGCCACACCGCAACCCTCCATTATAACTGAATACTAACATAAACTGTACCGATTCACTTGAAAGAACAGACCATCACATCTAGCCAGTAAACTGTAAGGTCATCGACACGAACATAACTGCTCTTTTCTTTCGTATACCCTCTGGCTATATTTGACATAATTGACCCAGGTCAGTCGTTCACTTACATCAATGTTAGAGACCTGAAGCATACTGTCAATTGCTACAATAGGAAAGGGCTGAATGATACAGTCACTCTCATTAATAATAGGACAGTAATAATAATTATACCACGATGTAATTAATAATAGCGGCAACAGGCGGGAAATGGAGGATATAGTTTGAGTCGAAGAGAGCTTGATGTACTGATTCACGTACGTAAAATATTATGGCAGCAATTTGGCAGACGGATGAATTTTTTTTTCAGACCAACTATCGTCTTATCATAAAAAAAATTGTGTCTTCATTAAATATTCTGAGTGATTTGTGTCACATCCTAATTTTAATACGGTGTAAAATGGCCTTGACATTCTTTATTGTACGAGCCAATCAGACTTAGTTACCGTATTTCATGCCCTGGACCCAGAGTCATTCTGAGTCATTTCTTGTATATATGTATAAGAATGTACAACCAAACACTGCTGTTAGAAACCGTTGTTTTTATCGTATAAATGCGTGATACAGATCGACCATTACAGCTATTTCAGAACCGTCAATAATCGGTGAATCCAGTTAGCCTCCAATCAGCCGGTGGATTTAAATGCGAGTATGGAGAGGCTTCACAATATTTGTTATAAACAACACCATAAAAACCACTTTGTACATGTTATACAGTAAACTAAATTATATTACTAGCTTTCCGAAAAAAAATATATATATTCCCATCACCAGGTATAGTGGCAACTGCCACTGTAGTTGCCAAGGATTAAAATAACTATAATTCAGTTTTCTGTGAAACAATGATTGTCCCTCTATACCTTTATTGTTGATGCAGTGGAAATAAACGAAAATGAGTTGTTGTTATTTATAAAACAGTTTAATTGAAATAACACTGGCTGACCAATATGCTAAACGACCATTTTTATGATATCTTCAAATGATTTGATGAATTCATCAACTGATATACTGATATCTGCAACTGATTTCGCGATATCGCCAAATGATTTACTGATATCAACAAATCATTTGATGATATCATTAAATATGACGGAAGGTGTGAATAAGCCTAAATGTTAATGCCTGCTCCCGTTTTGTCCTGTTATTTGATGCATTAATTTATCCCTACTGGTAAAGCCATCTGTCAACAAATGACGTAATATTTGCTACTCAAAGAATCAGACAGTACAAATAAATCAATAAAACACAACTACAGTAGTTTGGGCGATGTAGTGAATATGTTTTACAGCTGCCGCTATCAAAACACCAGTATATATCATATGCCAAGCTATGCTAATAAAGCACAAATAGAATAATGAATATAGGGGTATGGGATTATATGTACAGTAGGGGAGAAACTTTTCTCAATCATGAGTTAATGACATGTATACACATATTCATTAGATCAGCATTTGAGTAAAACGTGGGTGAGGCGAATTGGGGTATTGCTATCGAAACGGAAATAGGGAATAAGGAAATAACTTCCGTTCCGTGTATTGCAATGATTTCGGGAAAGCCGGTCAGCATGGAGCTGGAGTGTATAATTTAAGGGCAGAACCGATATCCCATGACTGGTTTGCTATCAGAGCAGAAGGTAATGAATACCGGTGTGACGGTTAAGAGTGTCCGGGGGATTGGTGTCCCTTCTCCTATCCTTTTCTATTGCACGTAAGGACGGACAGTTCTCTCCAATGTCGAGAAAAATGTCCGAGCTGGGTTGAAAGATTGGAGCCGATCACTCGTGGCCACCAGGCATTCACACCGTTACCCACACGTACAACAATAAATAAATCTCTCCTGACAGTCACATGGTCTTCTTACTGACCCGTAACAGGGGACAAAGATCTTACGATAAAGATAATGCTGACAAAGCCTCATTAATCTTCTTTCTATGATGTGTGTACCTGTGTCATCGGTTAGTCAATCTTACAGCCGGTATTGATTGGAACAGTGGTGTGAGGGTGTCTATCTACGTAAGCATGTAACCTGCAAACTCGGTATGATCTCAAGCGCTATTTGTCACTTTTCAATTCTGTCTTTTTTATGTTGACCTTGCGGGACGAGGGGGGGGGGGCGATCGGATGTACACAGAAAGTAGTGTGCGAGTGTGCCCGCCGCACTTCGTCATGGCCAGATCGCAAAGGTCAATCTCTGCTATTGTGGGCAGGAAAATAGTGGAACCAGCCTTTGAAACGGAACATGCGCCGAGAAGAGGTTTATTCTCGTGCTGATCATGGTGCATTCCATTTTATGGTTCCTACTTTAACCTTTCGCCATATTTAATGATATCATCAAATACAAAGTATTGGCTAATATCATCAAATCATCTGATATCAGCAAATCAATTTCTGATATCAAAAGGTAATTTAGTAATATCAGCAAATATTCAATTATATCATCAGGTAAATATTCAATTATATCATCAGGTATTTAAATATATTATCGAATCAATTAATGATATCATCAAACCATTTGATGATACCATTAAAGGATTTGCTGATATCAGCAAATCATTTGATTTCAGCAAATACTCTTCATTTGTTGATATCAGCAAATCATTTGCTGATTTCACTAAATGAATGTTGAAATCAGCAATTAATTTGCTGATATCAGCAAATGATCGTTGACCCAGCAATCCCCCCCCCCCCACACTCCGTTCCGCAAGTTCATCATAGATATAACACAGAATTGAAAAGTGATGAGAACGTTGGACAAGTAGCGCTTGGGATCATACTGAGTTTACAGGGGACATGCTTAGACAGACACAGACACTCCTCCGTTTCAATCTGTACTGAATTCAGAACTATCTGATTACACGAGTACCCACATCATAAAAAGATCGAAAGAAACCATATGGATTCGTGAAGCTTGGTCAGTTTTATCTTTATCGTAAGAGCTTTGCCCCTTGTTACTGGTCAGTAGTAAGACCGTGGAACTGTCAGGAGACATATATTTATTGTTGTATGTGTGGGTAACGGTCTGTACTATCTTCTGCCCTGATAGCAAACCAGTGATGCACTATCGGTTCTTCCCTTTATATACACACTTCAATGCCCATACTGGCCGACTTTCCCGAAATCATTACAACACCCCTTCCGCTTAATCCATTTTTCACTAAAATGCTGATCTAATGAATATGTATATACTCGACAGTAACTCACGATGGAGAAATGTATCTGTCCTAGTGCATATATATTCCCATACCCTTATATTATATTTGTATTTTATTAGTACAGTTTGGCGTATGATATACTTTTTTTTCATTAGGGTGCAGAAATAGTTATTATTGTCTCGCATGCTATTTAGCAGATCTACTTCGCAAATAATTTCTAAAATCAGTGATATTTAGAAAGGGGTGTGCTACTTTGAAGATTATTTCTGGGATTACTGATAGTTAGCACTTTGATTTGCCTGTTCTCAAAGAAAATATATTGTATAATTAACACAATGCCTACCATTTTCGCAGATACTAAATATTGAATATTACTTCCAAATAGCAACCTTTTATATATAGAATATTTCTTCTAAATTGCAACCCCAACTTGTCGGTCTTGCCTTTCCCCAAAGAAATTATTAATATTCCTTGGCTTACCATTTTCACACATGATCAATATTTAATATTTCTTCTAAATTGCAGCTTCAAATTGCCGGACTTGCCTCTCTCGAAAGAAAATATATTGTATAATTAGCACGAATGCTAAATATTGAACTTTTTTTCTAAATTGCAGCCATCATAAATGTTGAATATTTCTTCTAACTCGCAACGCAAATTGTCGGACTGCCTCTCCTTAAAGAAAATATATTGTATAATTAGCACAAATGCTACATATTTTCAAACTTGCCTCGCCCCAAACAAAATATATTGCAGGTCCTATAATTAGCACACATGCAAATTGCAGCCCCAACATTATCAGCCTGGCCTAACCGAAAATTGAAAACAACAGCGATTATTCTCTCGTTCTTCCTGGTTAAACAACGCGCTACTTTTATAATCTGTACTAAAAAAAAAAGAGATTCGCAGTTAAATATCCACAAGAGCCTTTTCGGAGAAAGGACAGTATATTCAATATTTAGCACCTTATAATGTCATCTAATTATAATAGATTCGCATTCAAATGAGAAGGTGACGTCTGAGAACAGACAATATATTGAGTATTTAGCACCTTTATAATATCATCTAATTAGAACAGATTCGCACTTTAATAAATATGTCGCTGACGTCTGAGAACAGAAAATATATTCAATATTTATGGCACCTTAAGAATATCATCCAATAGAAGAGATTCGCAGTTAAATAGGTAGTTGGCGTCTGAGAAAGGACAATATATTCAATATTTAGTAGCTTTATAATATCACCTAATTAGAATAGATTCACAGTTAAATATCTAGTTGGTATATAAGAATGTTTAAGGCTATCCCAAATGCACCTTGCAATTGACTGCTGGTCTGTGCAACTCCTCTGACAATAACAGGTATTATTCTATCGTTCTTCCTAGTTAACGCGCATGCGCTGGTACATGTTTATAAAGATTTTTAAAACAGTCGCAAGTACATTTTCATTTGTTGTCTGTGCAACTCCACTCAGATAATAATATATTATTCTATCGTTCTTCCTGGATAAAGAACGCGCATGTGCAACTGCGAATCTATTCTAAGTAGATGATATTACAAACCTGCTAAATATTGAATACATGTATATTGTCTTTTCTCAGACGCCAACTACATATTTAAATGCGAATCTCTTCTAATTAGATGATATTATTAAGGTGCTAAATATTCAATAATTGTCCTTCCTCCGACACGGTGTTACAGATATTTTAATGCGAATCTCTTCTAATTAGGGTAGATTATAAAGTGCTAAATATTGAATATATTGTCTTTTCTCCGAAAAGGCTCTTGTGGATATTTATCTGCGAATTTAGTTTAAATAGTATAGATTATAAAAGTGCTGAATATTGAATATAATATCTCTTCGCAGATACCAGCTAACTGTGAATCTATTCTAATTAGATGATATTATAAAGCAGCTAAATATTGAATATATTGTCTTTCCTCGGACGCCAACTACATATCATATTTAACTACGAATCTCTTCTAATTAGATGATATTATTAAGGTGCTATAAATATTGAATATATTGTCTGTTCTCAGACGTCTGCGACATATTTAAGTACGAATCTCTTTTAATTAGATAATATTATAAAGGTGCTAAATATTCAATATATTGTCTGTTCTCAGACGTCACCAACATATTTAAATGCGAATCTAATATATATAGATGATATTACAAAGGTGCCAGATATTGAATATATTGTCTTTTCTCCGAAAAGGCTCTTTGTGGATATTTAACTGCGAATCTCTTCTATTTACTATATATTATAAAAGTAATAAATATTGAATACAATATCTCTTCGCAGACGCCAGGTAGATATTTAACTGGGAATCTATTCTAATTAGATGATAAAGATGTTAAATGTTGAATATATTGTCTTTCCTCAGAGGCCAACTACGTATTTAAGTGCGAATCCTTTATAATTATATGATATTATAAAGGTGCTAAATATGGAATATACATGTATTGTCTTTTGTCGGACGACAGCTGGATTTTTATCTTTTTATCTTCTAATTAGATGATATTATTAAGGTGCTAAATATTCAATATTGTGTATTTTATTGGCTGTGATTTTTCAGCATTTCTGATACATCTGATATTTCAGGTTGCAGATGAAGCGTCAGACTGTACTTCATGGTGTTGATCTGGACCAATTGGGGGAAAGAAATTGGTGGATGGACACATGATCAATGAGGGGTGAGAAGGCTCCCTGTTTACGAATTGAATGACATTCGGTAATACGTGTCAGATTTCAATGGCGGGAATTCGAAATTGCCATTGTCAACTTCTGTCAAGTTAATGTCCCACAAGGTGAATATTGTCATGCCAATTGGATTTATACATCATGTGTCATTTTTGTTGATTTTTAATGCTAATACAGAACTAGTAACAAAACTATTAGTTGGCAGATGCGTATCACAACAGATTTTCACATTTGACCAGATAACTTCAAATCGTTACTGTGGCTATAGTTCTGACTTCATCAGCCCAATTTTCTCCAGGCTGACTCATAAACAACGTACAGATATTGGGGTTATTTCAAATTTATGTTATTAAATTATTAATTGAATAAATTATTTATCTTAATTAATTGTAATTAATTTTTCAATTATTAAAATTAAAAAAAATATTTTCCAAATGTGGGTGATATAAACATCATACTGATAATGATAGGTAATATCTAATGCCATTTCCGCGACAAAATTGAGAACTTTTGGAGCATAGATACTCTTCAAATGACTAATTTGTCAGTGCTAGGGTCAAATCGTCAATGCCAAATAAGACAGGGTTCACTAGCTTACCACAGCTGGTAGTTATTAGCTTTCGATATGCAATAAATTATCAATGATAAATTCACATAAATACAGTTACATGCTCTTTTTTCAGAATCCAAACTTCAGCTCATATCTGGATTGCTCACATTTATGCTTCATCATTTATGTATAGATCCACATCATATCAGTATTGAATCACACGAAATTGATAATAATCATATCACCTGTAAAAACGCAGATGTTTGTTTCACACACAAGGAATATCCAAAATGCCTTTTGCATTTGTAACTTTAATGAGACAAATAATGTCTGATAAGTGAGTCATTAATTAATTTGACTGTTGATGGCTTCATATTTTGTGTGTGTCTAATGTCAGTCGCAGTTGCATCATGGCACATACTTTCACTTAATTTCATTTTCAATATCTCCAGGATTATAAGTTTGTAATTTCTTTCATATTCAGATTTCATATTTTTTCTATGCTGTGTTGTCTGTTTGCAAACATTGCATTCATGAACTTGAAATCAGATACAGAATATATTCCTCAATGTTATTTATGAGTTTTCTCAGTAATAATAACTGTTTATAAGTAATATTTGCATCTTTTTAATTACTGCCAACAAGATGTTGATGTGACGTAGATCCATCAATTGAACTAACATATATATGGGAGTTGTTTATACCATAAACACATCTGTGTTATATTTTTGAATGTGTTGTTTACACATTTGTGTATATTGCTCTCACTTATTTTAGGCTTAAACATGTCTTTGATCTTTGTATCAACGTCAAATTTTAATACATGTGATAGATTACAGGGATGGCCCACTGATTAGATGGGGAAATTAACCACTGTCATGATGAAAATTTTCACCAAATGTAGTCCAAATGAGCAGCTTGTAAACAAATTATGTTTTGTCAGATTTTGGCTTTAATTTTTCTTTATTTTTAAGTTTTAATTAAAAAAAAATCATTGAAATGAATTGAAATACAAAAAAAATATTTAAAATAGTGCTTGACATCTAGTCAATGCTTTATGCTTCTTATTATAGGCAGAAGGATTGTCTACTTGGTGCTTTTAATTTTTATTTTATTTTATTTTATTTCATTTTTAAATTTTTTGATGAAAAAACTATTTACATGTTGGTGAGATATTGTACTTTTTACTTGTACCTTAGTCTGAAGTCATTATTTGGCAAAATGAGGGAAAATTATAAGGGGGTACCCGCTATAAAATCTCTATCTGTACAGTTTCATATGTGCCTCCTCAAGATAGTTTGGGGATGGGTATTATTTGTTCAGATTAGAGCATTCTTTATTTCAACAATGGTTCCATGACTGACAGGCATCAGACCGGAGTTAATCACTTCCGGGTCGGAGCACTCTGGCTAGTGCTAGGCCATTATTTCTCTGATATATAACCATACCAAATTGATGGACAGCGTTTGCAGAGTTTTACACATCTCACTGCAATTTGGAGAGTGTTGATAATGTGATCATAAAACCAGCAATACTGGTATCATCAGTGTGACAGTCCTCAGTAATTGATTGAGAGTGTAATCTTATAAGATCAAAAAAATCATTACGACTCCTGTATATTTCACACATGACATCAGAAAATGTATGTATTCCCTATTGTCACCTGTGCACTGCAAAAGACACCAATATAAAACAATTACAGTTGTAGATTCTCTAAGGGAGCTTCTTGAAATTGGGGCATATTAGGAACTGGCATAAGGCATTCCAAACAGAGTGGCATGGTGCGCCGTGTTGGAACTCCTAGAAACTCCATGCCATACAGTTTGGAACTCGGTAAACAAAGGATGGTTTATGCCATAACATGCAGCAGCATGGGGGAATGACCTAAGTGGAACTCTAATCCATCCAGATCAGAACACCAAACTGGGCATGGTGTATCCCATTTGAATAATCGACATATGCCATCCCTACCAGGGAACTCAGTTCCTAATTTCAAGAAGCTCCCTAAAGACTATGTGCAAGTTTTCTACGAAATACGTTTGTCATCTGCCTTCAACTACTTTTTCTCAAGAGTGTTCACACGTCAAACTCAATTTCTATAAACATGAAATTTAGGAAGAATAATCACCACATCAGACGAGTACTGAAATCTATTGATCAAATACTGCAATTAACCCAACCTGGCCATGCCAAACTTTCTGCGCTATATCTGGAACGACAAAAAATAGAGAGCTGAAACTCCGTGACTTTATAGTATATCAAATTGGGAGTCATTTCTTCAAAATTTCAGTTTTTTGTCGATGAAAAGTGGGCAAAAACTATTTTATTTCACATCACATTAATATTTACTAATTTATCATGCTGTTTTTGCGGAGGAATTACATAAATAAAAAATTCGGAAAATCTGACCGAGAAATCGACCAAAAAATGTCGTTTTTGAAAATGACGTCACTGTGACGTCATCAAAGCGGCCATTCTGGAATTTTTTTACATGTTCAGGTAGAGCTTGACACAAGAGTATAGTGTGGTAAGTTTCAGCTGATCTGGAACACTATGAATTGGTGGGAAAATATTCCAGCTAGTAACGGAAGATTTATACTAACTCCAATGCAATAAAACCGTACTTAATAATCTGATCTCTTACAAGTGATAGATTAGATCGAGATGAACATCGATAATCGTAGCAAATTAAATATTACGCCTTTCCATAGCTGGAATATATATACAAAACCAATCATCTGATACACGAGGTTCTAAAAATAGCTTCGTGTGCTCAAGGTGATGTGCCAGACATTAAATCCATACCAAGGAAGTGGAACTCTTAGAAAAGATTCTACAAAGGTAATCTGCACCTGCCTTACACTATAATGCACCATATTACAGTATTAAAGAATGATAATAAAACATATTTACCCATAAAAATGTCATCGAACGTCGACAAGGCAAAGCAGCTCAACACGCCGCATGACAAGGTTTTCATCCAAAGCCCCGCCAACAATAAAAAAGGAGTGACGTCACCGGATAATCGGGAACCCTTGAAACTGCAGTCTTGGTGCACAACAAACCAATCGCTAAACCCAGCCCGACAATACATATAGTAGGAAGTATCAGTAATAGGATAAGGCAGTTAAACACCTATGCTAAGCAGAAAATAGATATGAAGTACCAGGGTGATCTTACAGTCACACCCGGGAACCATGTACGACTGCAGTCTTCACGCTGGCAACCAACTTCACACACGTGCCGTTCAGAGAGGTGCACTTTTACTCGTTTCACACACATGCCATAAGATGTCACTTGGGCATGGCTTGTTTTTCCAAGGGAATCCGATTCCCGTCAGCAATCTTGCAAAATAATTTGCGGGAATCCAACAGATTCCCGTAAAATATTAGCAATATTTATAGAAATGATAGCATTAAATTCCCGTGGATTCCCATAGAGCTCGATTGCGAGAATCTATTTGGATTCCCATGAATTTTGACGAAAAACAAGGACTGTTGGGATTGTGCTTCGCACACTTCCGCCTACAGGTGGTGCCACCTGGTGGCAAAATCTAAATTTGGTTTCCGGGCAATAACTTGAGGACCCCTCTTCAGATCCTTCTCAAAGTTCATATGCCGATACCATGCCATGAGATGTCGTTGAGATTGCGTTTGCCTGCTTGCATCTACAGGTGGTGACACGAGGTGAAAAAGTCTAAATTTGGATTCCGGGCATTAGGTTGAGGATGCCTTCAGATTCTGGTTAAATTTAGTTTGCAGATAATATGCCATGAGATGTCGCTTGGGGTTGCATTTCGGTTACATAATCTTCATGCTACACCGTGAGGAAACTATGTTACAGCAGCAATCAACATTCAGTCAGCCATTCTGAGTTGATCTCAAAACCTGGGGAGGCGGAAAGACACTTCTGCTTCTTATCCCTGTGAAGTAGCAGTTGCCACCCCCATGTATATCCCCTGAGACCGACAACGTTTATAAATATTGCTGTCATTTTGGCGGGGGACCTAGCATCATCTGGCTGCTTGTTTTGAGTCGGTTTGATACGTACAAACAAAAATCAAAGTACTTAAAGTACTGATGTCGAGTTTACTTGCATCAGAGTGTTTTATTAGTCCCATATTTGTGATCAAAAAAGGGGAAATCGTCCTCAAGCTGTTCGGTTTATAGGGCCAAACTTTCACTTTTATCAAAAGGATATAAAATGGACCATTTTGTACAGCCTACATGCTGAATTATATGACACGAAATAATGAAGGTCTGCAGATGCACGAAAACGGATTTATGGCCCACCAAAGTTGGTACATTGGCCTATTTTCTCATTTTTATGCACTTTTCGGTGCAGATTTTCATTTGTTACAAAAATAGGACACCATTAACCAAAACCTATTTTAAACACAAATAATTTTGAAATATTCAGTTTAAATATGATTTTGGTTGAAGGTGTCATAATTTTGCAACAAGAGAAAATGTCGACTGTAAATGCACCGAAAAGTGCAAAATAAGCCAATGCGGCAGGTTTGAACCACTGTAATTCTGGTTGTGTTTATCTGTGGGTCTTGATTTATTCTTTATCTGATAATTCAGTATGTAGACTGTAAGAAATTGTCAATTTGGCGCTTTTTAGACAAAAATTAGCCCCACCAGCTGTGTGTATCAAAAACGCATTGAGGACGATTCCCTATCTAATGCGAACACCACCTTTGTGATCTTAACAACAAAGTTCTATGGATCGGTTGTCGATGGACCGTGGAGAATGACTGCCCTTCCCGCCGTAACAAAGGATACTGGATAAAATAGATTGTAAAGGCAAAGGGCCATGGTACCTTTCCCCAGGCAGCGGTCCATACATACTGCGCCCTAAAACGCATCACAATTACCAATCGGATGGCAAAGAAAACAGACATACTGCGCACTGGCCCACTGTTTTTTTCTCGGGCCAATCAAAGAAAATTATTTGTTGAAGTGAAACTGTGTTGTATTCACATGTAACATATAGTTGCTATCAACAAGAATCTTCTGATATGTTCTTGATCAAATATAAGCAGATCAAATATGCACGTGTCAGCACAAGAGGTTATCTATAGCAGTTTGTATTCATTTGTGTACCTGTCCTGCATACTTCGAAGAGAAAACGTGCAAAAACATTTTCTATCGACAGTTACTGAGACTATCATTCACTATCATAATTACAGTTCATTATTTAATAAGTGTTGAGGTGTGTATCTGCTGTTACTTCCTCCGTGGTATCACTGCAGAGAGCGGAGTATTTATCTCTGTTTGGGCCCTTGTTTCTGTAAGCCTAACAGTAATTTTACTGGCTTGGCCTGATTTACTCCTTGTCTTAGGCGTGGCTCAGTCGAACTACATTTTTAGCGTGCATACAGAAATATAACACCGGAACTGAATAGATATTTCTTCTACGGTTTGTGGATAGTTCATACATAACACAGAAATATGTAATCTGTACCGTAAGCATTCTTCGGTGATTTATAAGCTTTACTGGTACTTTCACTATACAACCGACGTGAAATACAACAATACAATGATCCCATGCTCATGAAATTAATTATCTTTTATAATTAATTAAAGGCAATATACACGTAAAAGCTATTTTTGAATAATATTTTAGATGGAAAAATACCGAAATAATACCACTGTATCCCTAATTAGTAAACACATTTGTGTCAATAAGGCGACCATTAAAATAATTTTTAATTTGATTTTGTAGTGGTCAAGGAAAGTCAGAACCAAAATATATTGATGGTTAAACTGTATGGAATGAAAAGATAAACTGAATTAATTCTGGTTCTTGGCTGCCTATTACACAAAACTCTATCCAATTTATTGAAAATGAGCTTTTGACGCGTTTTAAACTTTCAATTCGATCCTTGCTCCCAACAAAATAGCCTCGTTTTCTTCAAATATGGGAACTTAAGGATGTGTACCCTGGGGTTTTACTCCAAAAATAACACTTCCACAACATTTTTACAAAGGGCCTAGCTGTGGGCCGATGGCCAGGGAAAGAGGCCATGGCTGGGGGGGGGGGGCGAAATGCCACCCCCTCCCCCCTACAAAACTTTCTGCGCTATCTCCGGAACGACAAAAAAAATGGAGAGCTGAAACTCCTGCTCTTTATAGTTTATCATATTGAGGTCATTTTGAGCCTATTTGCATAACCCCCCGAGCAGATCATCATGGGTAAATTCAAAATGGCGGCCACGTGGGGTACCAGAAAAATGAAGTTTTTGTCATATTTCTTCAAAATTTCTGCCTTTCCGCAACGAAAAGTGGGCAAAAACTATTTTATTTCACACCACATTTATTTTTACTAATTTATCCTGCAGTTTTTTGCGAAGAAATTGCATAAATAAAAAAATCGAGAAATCCGACCGAAAAATCGACCAAAAAATGTCGTTTTTGAAGATGACGTCACTGTGACGTCATTAACGCGACCATCTTGGATTTTTTCACATTTTCCGGTAGAGCTTGACCCAAGGGTATAGTGTGGTAAGTTTCAGCTCCCTAGCTCAAGGGGCAAGAAAAATAATTAGGCTCTCCCCCCCCCCACCCACCCCCAGGCCAGGACAGGTCCCAAAAAGCCCAGGGCAGATAGAGTTAAAAGAAATTGGAGAGATAAAATTTACTGCGCTAATGTCCCAATTATCACGTTCAATGCACAAGCTACCGTGCATTGCAAATGTGTATATGAATGCTGTAAGGGGCATGAATGCTGTAAGGGGCATCAATACTACACATGTGCGAAAGAAGAGAAAAAAGAGAGCTGAAAAATGATAACAGAGTAGGGTTTACCCTAGGTAAACCCGACAAAAAGCATGTGTATCCACAATTTGGAAATTCCTTGTTTTCGGTGATTTTAAAATGTGGGTACACATACATAATTTGTATCCACAAAAACCCACTACATTGTGGTTACGCCTGGAGAAGGACTACCCTTCCCGCCGTAACAAATGATACTGGATACAATAGATTGGAAAGGCAAATTTTAAAAGAAATTGTAAAGATAAAATTTGCTGCGATAATGTCCCAATTATCACGTTCAAGAAATGTATTCTTTTATGAATGCTGTTAGGGGCATCAAACGAGAACAGTCTCCGGGCAGGAGATAAAAACTACACATGTGCAGAAGAAAAAAACCCTTAAAAGTGATAACAGAGGGTAAACCCGACAAAAATGATAGCTCTCGGTGAGCTATTGTTACCGACAATGTGCTAAATAAATAGTGCTCGTGCAAAACAAAACAAAGATGACATATTAACTATACACGCGTAATAAAATTAGCAAAAATTAGTCTATATACATTAAACTATTTTTTTTTTCTGAAAAATTTCAAGAAGTTTATATCACATGTTTTAAAATATATCTTGTTGTGTATATGTAGGCCTATATATATATTAGATAGTAATTTTAGTTTGTCATGCAAAATCAGAAAAAGGGTGATGACCCATCACCTTTTTATGGTGATGATGTCTGGTCATCAAAGGTGATGAAAAACGGTAATGGCCCAGGTCGCCACCCTTTTAGGGTGATGGCCCAGTCCTTTACCCTGACCCTAAAATTCGCACTCATTGCTGATCACCCATTTAGGGTGATAGCCATCAAAAAAGAGTGATGGTTTTAACTGGTCAGCTTTTTGGGGTGATGCTGTCATCACCATTTTAGGGTGATAAGTATCGCATTTTTTCTGGCTGTGCATCACAGTTTCATTCATAGGTCTACCAATTCTCTCAGTCTCACATGTCCCCACACGCACACTCACCCCTCACATACACCCAAATTCACCCATATACACACATCCTTTCACATCGACACCGACGTACAAACCACGATAATATGCACGCATTTAACTATTAGGTCACCACTCACATCTATATAAGGCTTTTCGAAGAGGAACACTGCGTAAAACCATTGTAGGAAATATTACAACATTATTTAGTCGAAACGAAGGCTTGTTTGAAGAAATGTGAACGTGCAGCCAGTGACTGAAGTCCAGGATAGAATAGTTTCATATTGAGAAAGCAAAATAAGATGAACGATTTTTTTGTTATATTTTTTATATCAAAAATATGGTTACGTTAACCGAAATCAGTCACGTTTTTCTATGACAATGATTATGTATTCTGCATTACTCCGAATTATCGCTTTGGTTAACTCAATCATATGCTGGCTATGACGAGAAATCCTTCGTACACAACGCTAATGATTGACAAAGCTGTTGAGCATATTTGGACTACTTATTATAAACCTCCCGGGTATGTCATGAAACCAACTTTTCATAGAATGACAAAATAATATATATCAGATTTGTTTACACAAATATGAGCGGTTTACACCTTAAATCAAAATTCGACAAACAAGTGCACATATATAACGATCTAAGGAATCCTTATGCTGCGCTAAGTATAGTTCTACTTAATTCGGGTGTATGAGTGATACTTGAGGACTGTACATACAACGTTGGCCTCCATATGTCAGACAAACATTAAACCACCGTCAACTGGTAATATGGCACCCGTGATGAAGCTTGCCTTTTCGGAGGCCAGGAAAGCAATGGCTTCCCCTAGAGCCCTGGGTGGTATGACTCTCTTCATGGGACATCTCCGCTCCGCCAACAATTCAACGTCGGCTGGTGATAAACCAAGTTGTTTCCATGCGGTTGTTTGGGTAATTCCAGGGATAACGATATTGCATGTGATCTTTTTGGGCGCCAGTTTCAAGGCATAACTGCGAGTTATATATTCCATTGACGATTTGCCACAGCCAGGAAGAAAATAATTGGCTCGTGGTGCAGACATTATATTGACACCAGGGTTTGATAGAGTTATGATTCTACCACCATGTGGAGATTTTTCCATATAGGGAATTCCCCTTTGTACTAGACGCCATAAAGTCTTTCCGTACAGTTCTTGATATTGGTCGAATATGGTCTCATGATTCGCAGAATTCAGGTTAATGAATTCTCCAGCTATATGTATGACCGCAAATAGTACAGCCTTCACACCTGCGGTTTGCTCTATGTCCAATTTAGCTTTCTGTGCGGCGGCATCATCCCTGTGGTAACCCAGGATAAACTGTCGGCAACCGATCTTCACCATTTCCTGTGCTGTAGCCAGACCGATACCCTTTGAACCACCGGTTAATAGAGCCACACCACAACCTTCCATCATATTATAACTGAATACTCACTTAAACTGTATCGATTAACCTGAATGACCTGATGAAGAACATAAAATCCAGCCAGTCCAACTGTATTGAATGACCGTGTTAAACTACCTAAGGTCCAGTCTTATAAAAATTCTCGGTGTGCCACGAGCGTGTGACCTGGCATAACCTTTCACACGTGAATTTGTAATTGAAGATAATACAATAACACAGTGAGCGGAACATATCGTATACTTGAGGATATATGCCGACTTATAATTTGATTTATTACATATCATGATCTAGCGTGGTGTGATTTGATAGACGCACGGACATTCCCCACAATGGACATTCCCCCAGCGGACATTTCCCCAGTGGACATATCCCCGACCCTATATTTTTAGCTTATTTTGAACATAGTTTTAAAATCATTTGGCAATAAAGCAACTTTTTTTAAATATTTCATTTATTTTAAGATATTGTACATATAGACAGTATATAGCAGTATTATACAGTCCTATAGCACATTTTAAAACAATATAGCATTTTTACAATAAGTTTTACGATACAGCAAACTATATTACATAGCATATGTTTAAACATTAGATATGAGTGGACAACGACTGGTGACAACGACGACCGCTTCATCATCCATGACGGCGGTGTCAAATATGACAAACATCAGGTTGTTAATTTTGCCTCGGATGTTGCCCTACGCCACCTCGCCGGTTGTGATAGGTGGTTCATGGATGGGAATTTTCTATGTGCCCTGGCATTTTCCTCTAGTTGTATGTGATCCATACCCCCTTGGTGACACTGCTGTTTCTTGTACATATGCCTTGCTCTCGCATAAAACATTTTATCACTATGTGATCCATGATATTGTTCAAAAATGTGCTATATAATATAATGTGCTGTATCGTAAGATATGTGCTATATTGATTTAAAATGTGCCACTAGACTGTAGGCCTATAATACTGCTACATACTGTGTATATTATTAGTTATTCAGGCTTTCCTCCGGGTGTATGGAAAGTTACGACCCTCCCTGAAACTCATACACCCTGAGGCGTGAGGTATATCATTTAGAACTAACGGTACAACGGACCAATTCAGCGAGTCATTTCGGTTACGGAACTGCCCGCATTTTGCTACTTCAATACGGGAAACGCGCCACAACACAACATTCATTCATTTCGATCGATCTGCTTTCGTTTGGAAACTGACTTTTGTTTTTGGAACAAATGACACCTTTTGGTGAGTTTTATGTCGGAAACTTAAGTGAAAATGATGCACTATGACTTTCTTCCATTAAATTTTGACGAGTGGGTGAAAGTTTTTCCATAAATATTAAGATATGGTCAGCTGAACTTTCGAAGCCAGAGCACGTTTCCAATCGCACGTGAGTTGTTTTTTATATACCCCGAGTAGCAAGACATCGCTTGGGGTGACCTTTTAACCAATCACAATACTGATATTGAATACAATTTTGTTTGCGGGATAATAAGTATAATATTTTATCACTATGTGATCCATATCGAGAAAAAATATGCGGAAATCTTTATATATCCTTGTATAGAGAAAATAAAACAAATAAAAAAAAGTTGTGTTATTGCCAAATTATTTAAAACTATGTGAAAAATAGGGTGAGGAAAATGTCCACTGGGGGGAATTCCCACTAGGGGGAGATGTCAATGGGGAAAATTTCCGCGGGGGGAAATGGCCACTGGGGGAAATGCCCCACATTCTATTTGATATGATATAAGATGTTCAACTTTTTCAGGTAAGGGAAGACAACTCCTGCTTATAAAACAAAGGCTGACGTGCCTTGACAGTTCTGCAAAATTAACGTGGATTTGTACAAGAGAGTAGTTCTGAACAGGAAATTTTTCTTATTTGCTTCCATGAGACACTTTTGGGGCCATTTTTGACTATCTGGCCGTCACATAGTCCATCATTTTCTAACAGATGACTATTACTTCATCGCTCTGAAATATTTGTATCTAATACCACTCAATCCGGTGCTACGGGTCGTGTGGGCATGTCATCAAAAATGTTCACATTGTGAAATATCGATTCTGGGCAACCATATAAATGCATAACAGATATGTAAGATGTCGATTCTTGACTACCATATAAATGCATACATTTTGACTTATCATTTACCAATTTTATATAAATCTGTGTGCATGCAACCTTCATATTGTGATGTGTTTTGACAAAACTATTTCCGAAATACTATTCCATCACCCTTTAGGTCGGTTATTGCAAACACAACTATTTGTGAGAATCAGTTATGTAAGTTCAAATTTATACAGATAACATAGAAACCGCTCATGTAAGTGTAATGAGTTAATCTTGGTTTTGACGACTGAATTTATGTAATGCGACAGTTTTGTGATTTGCTAGTCATAATTGTACCGAATTTGTAAGGACATTTATGTTGGGTTAACTTGACATTGTAACGTAGCATTGTATATAACGGAATGAACGGCACATGCAGTCAGGCTAGTAACACCAGGTCTCCCTGATGGCTAAAGCATCAGGTCTCACAGAGGCTCATGTCTCCGATAATAGTTATTGCTATCTCCAGTTCCGAAGTGACTGTTTACAGAATGGTCTGATGTTGACGAAGTTGTGCTAGTCTGCCTGCCAAAATGATGCCGGTCATTCCTAAGTTAGGTGGAAGGAATTCACAATAAATCGGCTTAATATTCAACAGACATGAACTTCGTTTTCGTTGTATCCTCTCTCATTTAAAGAGGTTGTCAATACTTCGAGAAATCTCAGAAGCCGGACCTTAGAATCTATTATTGTTCAGGTTTTATGAAGACCATCCCCTGTGTCTGAGACGACTTCGCGTTACAACATCTTTAAGATCACGCGCACAAGCCCTGTCGTCTTAAAGACCGCAAATTTCATAATGGCGAGCTTGCCAGGATAAAGACAATTTTCTTTTGCATACAACTACAAGATTATGAGACAACAGATTTAGATGATCGACCGAGGAGACTGAGAGTACAAATTTTTGGACAAAATGGCTGAGCCAGAAAAACTGCAAGAGTTCCAGACCATTGCCCAAGACATCACGAAACTTGTGGACATTCTGCGAACTGATATTCAGGCCAAGGATAATCGTCAATTACAAAGAGAACAGGTAAAGGACCTTCCTTCCTTTTTGCACCTGCTGAGATATAGCAGACGGTAATTAAGTCATCCAGACGGGGACGGTGACTGACGAAACCATTTGGTGCTCTTGTTTGTTGATCATTGCGAAATGTACGACCCTGTTCAACGCCTCCTTGAACTGCCTTGTAATTCTGACTGGATGGCATTCCAAACTGATGTGTAAGATGTCGATTCTTGACCACCATATAAATGCATAAATTTTGACTTATCATTTACCAATTTTATATAAATCTGTGTGCATGCTACCTTGATATTGTGATGTGTTTTGACAAAACTATTTCCGAAATACTATTCCATGACCCTTTAGGTCGGTTATTGCAAACACAACTATTATTTAAGTTCAAATTTATACAGATAACATAGAAACCGCTTATGTAAGTGTAATGAGTTAACCTTGGTTTTGACGACTGAATTTATGTAATGCGACAGTTTTGTGATTTGCTAGTCATAATTGTACCGAATTTGTAAGGACATTTATGTCGGGTTAACTTGACATTGTAACGTAGCATTGTATATAAGGGAATGAACGGCACATACAGTCAGGCTTATAACAAGGATTCATAGAAGTCCAAATTTTTACTACCCAATACAAAATATTGAGTTTTTTTTATGCTCAAATTGAGTTTTTCCAAGTTTTTACGGCCCATCCACAAGCTGATATTGAGTTTTGGGATATTTTTACCACCCTACCAATTAAGATATTAACAAATAATTTCTGTAATACTGAAGTCAAACACCACATAAACCCACAAACTGTCAACAGGTCTGGCACACTTCACCTCTGATACATTTCACTGTAAAATCCAAATATAATTAAACGTTAATAACGCATTCGTTAATAACGCATTCAGGTGAAGCTGGTAACGTGTTTTATTTAGTTCTTACGTATCAGATATTTATAATGAAATACTGAAATAAAATTTTAAGTAGTTTTCTGTTGGTTAATGTTTAACTTGAGAAATGTAATGAAGACATTAAATTTGGACATAAATTAAAAACATTGTGTGATGGAAAAGAATCTAGTCCAATGGTACAGGCCATGACATTAGAGATCATTGCGTAACCCCCAAAAAGGTTACGGGTACTGCAGGTGCGTAACCTATTGGTTTAGGTTACGCCAAACTTGACTGCGTTACCCAAAGGTTACGTGAAAAGGTTACGCAGAATTTAACAAAATGCTGGATGTCATCAATGTAAGCAACCGCCAGAACCTGGGTTAAATGGACTCTGTCGCCACTTTATTCAAGATTCCTGTTTTCGTCCTTACAACGATTAAAAAAGTTTTATAATTATAGTAAAGCAGTGTATTTTTTATTATTAAATCATTTTGGTCCAGGCATTTAGCAATATTTCGACCATAATCTGAATATAGTTTGTGTGATGGTGAATACTGACAGGTCAGTCTTTGGAGATTCACAAATTACGAAAGTATAAAAACGAAAACTGGACTCCGCATAAGCTCCTTCTGTCATGTACGTCAATGAAAAGAGTTTTCTTTTCAAATTTTAACTTTACAACACAGCCGGTAATTTTATTTCAAAGTGTATCGCACTACTATCAGCGAAGAAAACCACATGTTAAATTTGTTCTCGTATTCCCGTCGTCCCGCCAACTGAAACAGAAAGCACGTGGAGTTTGTCGTGTCTATGTAGTCTCTTGCTCAAGTTCATGTTGGGTTGCAGAGTTGCTCTTCACAGGTTGTATAGATTTCCTGTCAATCAGCGACCAATGGGAGCGCTTGATTTGGTGTTAGCCAATCTTCTGTTGTAAAGCCCGTGTCGCAGACTGTGTGCGCCCTATGACTGTAGTCGAGACCCTGTCGTTATATCGTCGTCATCGTGATCTGCGCATGTCTCACACCTGAGTTTACTTCCGCTTTCTGTATCAAGCGTGTTATTGGCAAAACTTTGGCAATTATTTCTAGAACTGAAAATCCCCAAACATTCGAAGCCAGATTGTCGAAGGATCGGCGATGGATTTCACATCATTGAAATAATTTGCACCATTTCGAGGATTGAGTTTTCGTCAAAAATATTGAGTATTTCTTGCCCAAAACGTACACTTTTGAGTTTTTTACTGTCTGTATTCAGTTTTTGACATTTTCTTACTACCGTTTAACGGTAGTAAGAATGGACGTCTATGAATCCCTTAGCCACCAGGGAGACCTGGTGTTACTAGCCGCTGGTAACACCAGGTCTCCCTGATGGCTAAACCATCAGGTCTCACAGAGGCTCATGTCTCCGATAATAGTTATTGCTATCTCCAGTTCCGGAGTGACTGTTTACAGAATGGTCTGGTGTTGATGAAGTTGTGCCGGTCATTCCTAAGTTAGGTGGAAGGAATTTACAATAAATCGGCTTAATATTCAACAGACATGAACTTCGTTTTCGTTGTATCCTCTCTCATTTAAAGAGTCAAGACTTCGAGAAATCTCAGAAGCCGGACCGTGGAATCTATTATTGTTCAGGTTTTATGAAGACCATCCCCTGTGTCTGAGACGACTTCGCGTTACAACATCTTAAGATCACGCGCACAAGCCCTGTCGTCTTAAAGACCGCAAAGGTGATGGTACGATAAGGCGGGATTTTGGCCTATACGTGGTGCGGTTGAAATGGAAAAAATAAAATGTCCTAAAAATACTTAGGTTTTAATGTAACGGCAAGAGAAAATATAAGTACACAATATGTGAAAGTTTTTGTGCGATTGCGTTATGATTATAGTTATCACATGAAACTGAAATCCACAGCTTGTGTTATTTCGTGAAAAAAGGTCTAAATCGAGTCCTTCAGACACGCATTCAGACGCGAAGGACCCCTTGGACCAGAACGCCATTTAACCTGATGTTGTTTGCTAATATTATATTCCCACTGCTGGAAGATCTTTTTGGTCCAAGGGGTCCTTCATACTAAAAAATGGAAAGTTATGATTCATAACGTTTGAAGTTTTCGTAAGTAGATTAAAGTGACAAAATAGCCTGTTACAGTTGTTGGTATGTCGT
Source organism: Hanleya hanleyi (assembly GCA_036873755.1). Taxonomy (NCBI): domain Eukaryota; kingdom Metazoa; phylum Mollusca; class Polyplacophora; order Lepidopleurida; family Hanleyidae; genus Hanleya; species Hanleya hanleyi. The sequence goes on from JAVTVY010024418.1 coordinate 61,089, forward strand.
GGTGTAGTGGATACGCACGTGGATCACAGGCGCCTCGAAATTTTGTTTTACCGGGTTCGAATCCCAGGAGGTCAACATGTGTGACGTCGACAAGTTATTTCAATCTTTCTCATTTTTGTAAAAAAAAAATTGCATTCAGTATATCTGAAATAAGATTTTAGGCTATCATTATGAACCAATTAAAAGTAAAATAAATATTGTTTACCGATGACACGATACCGTGTGGACATTACGGGCCAGTCAAACGTTGAAATCGAACGATCAGTCGCTACCTGTTACAACGGCAATATATTCGCCTAAACTGTGTATTTATTCTCCAATATGTGCATGTAAAATCGACTGCAACGTGATGAAATAATAACGTCTTGGTACTGTAACGGTTAACCGTTTGTGATTGGACTGTTCGAATCGGAGGGGGTGTGTTACCGCTGGAAGGATGGAAGAGCCAGTTCGGAAGAGCCGGTGGTTGGAAATGCATTCCCCCGTATTTCTCGCTTACCAGAGCGAGATAGGTGTTGCCCTTTACGTGGAACATTCTTTACGAATTATGGATTGGGATGTCATTCTCATTTATGGACTATGAACTGTAATTTCGCTGTGAAGGCGATTTTCCGGGTTTTTCGCAACGTCTCCGGTTGGTGGAGAGTGGCGCCGGCTATGTAAGCTCGTGCAGACATTGGGAGCGTGGTCAGACCAGAAAGACAGAGCTGGAGGAAGCACGTCCAGGTACAGCCTGTAACTTTCGATTTTGGCGCAATTTACGGTTGGGCCGTAAATGCAGTTGTTTTGGCCTGGGAGTCTAAAAGCTTGTAAACTCCTGTAGTTAGTGTAACCTGTAAAAACACGCCAATCCAATGAGAATTTGCCAGCTCGCATTTTCGGTGTGGAAACGTGTTTGTGGTTATACTATACTTTAGGAAACACGACAGCGTGGCGTGTCTAGTATAGTTGTGGGGTATTCTATAATACCGTAATGAGACATGTTTTTGCCCGTAGCACATTCAGGCAACTTGCATGGTCTAACTTCAGTATAAGATAAGGCTTTTAGGTCTATACCAGTAGGTTGATAATTTCGACACTGTTTTGCTGAGCTAATCCCGCGGCACTGGGACTAAAGTCGCAATATTTATGTGTCGATCTTGTTGATTGTGAAGCGGTATATGACGATAGATAGGGATTCCCTCCACCCCCAGAAATATGCAACTGCACTAAATACAGAGATAAATAATTCAAACTTCCCCTGCCATAATCCAACGACGTATCGTGTAGCCTGTTTATTCGGCGCAGACGGCCGTGCAACGCTATACGGGACGAAAACGGTCGCAGTTATTACAGCCGGGCGGTGCGGTCAAGGCACAGGCGGGCGAGCTGTTTTCGTCGAGAAACATCGGTAAACTGGGCCGGACGCTTCGGGGGCAAGAAGGGTCGCAGCCAGTTACACAGACGGCGTATAGCTGGCAAAAGACAAGTTACGGATACAGATCACAGATCACACAAGAAAGACACACAGATCACAGATTATACAGTAAAGAAAGATACAGAACACAGATCCCACAAGAAGGATATGTGTATTTATCACACAATCATGAAAGATGCACAGAACCCAGCCAATACAGTAAAAGTCAAGAAATACAGATCACAGACAGTACAGTAGTATACATAGATTACAGCCCATACAGAAAAGACAAGCCAAGATACAAGGTGCAGCACAGACAGACTTCTCCTCCCGAGAAACGCCGATAGACGGTGGAATTGGAGAAATCTGCGACCGGATCGCGGAAGGTCGCAGGGGGTCGCTAACAACAGTTGACATAAAGTCATGATGTTTCATTGGTACCAGATGAAATGGTAATACAATATATACCCAAGTAATTGTCCTGACGGTCACGGAGAGTGAGTGGTGCGTGGTTCTTACCTGAGAGATCGTCGTGAAGTTGTGTAGTCACAGGCCGGGCTATAGACGGGTCGCAGCAGCCGGAAGGGTTGAGACGCCGGGCTATACTTACCTGTGCGGGAAGCAGACTGGTGAGCTGACAAGTTGGGGTCAGGCTCCGACGACTGGGGGTGAAGAACACGCCGGGTTGCCACGTCTCTGGAGAGAGCGTCACCGCCGTGACGTTCCAACGCCTGGGGGTCGTCTCTGGAGAGAGCGTTACCGCGTAACGTTCCAACGGGCCGTGACGTTTCAGCGACTTGGTGCCATATCTGGAGAGAGCGTCACTGCTGTGACGTTCCAACGCCTGAGGGTGTATATATATTGGGCAGAACGTTACCGCCGTAACGTTCCAACGGGCCTTGACGTTTCAACGACTGGGTGTCGTATCTGGAGAGAGCGTTATATCCTTAACGTTCCGACGACGGGGTGCCATCCCTGGAGAGAGCGTTACATCCGTAACGTTCCAACGACGGAGGAAGAGAAGGGCCAGCAGCCAGGCCGCCCTTATACCCAGAAGAGAAGGGCCAGCAACCAGGCCGCCCTTATCGCGTACAGATATAAAGCACTATATTAACTATAAAGCTATATGCATACACCCCCCATATATATTATTGATATATAACATCAAGCTTAACTGCATACACTCTCTTCTATTGTCCACATATACACCAAGTGTACGTATCCGTTAACCTTATATGCACACACCAAGTGTACGTATCCGTTAACTTTATATGCACACACCCTCTCATATCACGTGTATATATACGTCAAGTTTATTTGCATACACTCTCCTAGTGTCTGTACATATATGTAAATATCATAACGTTACATCTCCTTAGACATTCTGTCTAAGCCACGCGGTTCTACGCTATTATTTGTAACCGCGTATACTATTTGTGCAGAATATACCATATAGACCTTTACATTAGCGTCAGTCATCGTTATAGGGTTGTGATCATCTCTTCGAGCCCCGGATCTCTACTAGTGAAGGGGTTAACGACGGTGACGGCCAGAATGCCATTGGGCAATCCCGGTTATTGATTCGTTTTCTCGTAAACACCACGACTGGTCCTGCTCGTACACGTTACAGCTTGATACAGGGATCTAAATGATGTCTGTGGATATCTTTGTACCTGTACCTGTACCTGTACCTGCTCCTGTCCCTGTCCATGTCCGAAAAAGTAGTTAAAATTGCAAGTATTCCTGTCTACACTACAGCTTCTCGGACTCAACCTTTGTCTCCTGAACGATAAGCCCCTCCGGACCCTCCTCCCCTCCCCCAACCTCATATATTCCTTAAACCGAAGCACTGCCCTCGGGAGGATGCCCCCAATCCTGAGGCACCAGATTTTAAAGTTTTGGGTTTTTTTCAAATCCACAGCATCTCGGCCTCACCCCAGGTTTCTTGAACTAAGCACCGCCTTCTCGAACCCTGACATATTCTGGAAACCCAATGCTGCACTTATTCAACCCATCCACTACCCTCGGGAAAATGTCCCCACCACGGGGCATGTCCCACCCTCTACCTTCTTAACCAAGCCTCGACCGACCCACTACCCTCGTAGCTTACACCAAGCTACACTTATTCAACCCATCCACTACCCTCGGCAACATGCCCCACCTGCGGGGCACCAAGCCCCATGGTCTACCTTCTTAGCTAAGCCTCGCCCGACCCACTACTCTCGTATACTCTTGGATCTTACACCACGCTACACTTATTCAACCCATCCACTACCCACGGGAACATGTTCCCACCTGCGAGGCACCAAGCCCCCTCCTCTATCTCCTAAACTAAGCCTCGCCCGACCCCCTACCCTCGTATATTCCTGGAGCTTACACCATTACTTCACTTATTCAACCTATCCACGACCCCCGAGAACATGTCCCCACCCCCTTGGTACTAAGCCCCATCCTCTATCTCCTAAACAAATCCTCGCCCAACCCCCTACACTCATATACATGTATTTCGGGATCCTACGCCATGCTACTCTTATTCCACTCATTCACTACCCTCGAGAGCATGTCCCCAACCTCGGGGTACCGAGCATCACCCTCTATCTCCGAAACTAAGCCGCGTCCGACCTCCTACCCTCAAATCTTCCTAGAGCTTTGACTGCTACACTTATTCAACCCATCCACTACCCTCGGACACATATCCTTATCTCGGGGCACCATGCCTCACCCTCTATATCTAAAACTAACCCTCGCCCGACCCTCATATTGCGTTCGAGATTGTGTATCTACTACATTCTCCATATGCAATATATCTTGGCAGAAAGTTGAAATTGATGTTGAAACTGTGCTGTTAGCTTCATATTATACTTGAGCTCAACTATTTACTGAATAATTCGAAAGTGTACATGCATGGTTAACTTGCGCGAGACACCAAATCCATGCACACATTTCTCAGTCTAAAAGGGGTAATACAAGAAAATCCTTGTTTGTGCGATTTCACTGACATATCTAAGGAAAAGCGCTGGATGAGCGCAAAGACCTCCGACGAGGCAACAGGGTCCGTAGGAGAATTCATCACTGAATAACGTAGGGCTGGATGCCAAGCTCAGTTTTGCATTTGTTGGACGTTAACTTCAACAATGATAATTAAAATGGGGTTGAGGGTTCCCCACTAGCATGTCCAGCTACATGTGTAGGGATGTGGAAGCCACATTCCCCGCAAATAATTTTTGTCTGATTTCACGTGCTTGAAATATTGGGGTATGGAATAGAGTATATTGATGGAAAACCTGGAATACTGCTTGAGACATTAGGCTCCTTCCCACCCCACCTCCCCTGAGAGGACGCCCCCACCCAAATCAACACGTTAGCGGCAGAAATGAGACCCTGTGTGCCTAGTTTTACCAACTTGCTTGTGATTTTGTGCTGTAGGCCCTAAACATCAACACTTCATATTTTGTATGTGTACAGTACAGAATCCTCTACAAAACACACCTGATTTTACCGACACTCCGTTCTGATTTGTCTCAGCATCATGTGATGATTCAATGCGCTCGGAATAATTTTGTATACTGGTGTTACAGGTCACCTTCACCATAATGTATCAATTACCATGAACTTGTACATGTATCACATTCATATTGAATGGTGATGGCTGATGAGAATATTGCCCATATGGAACAAATGGCTGCATTCCAGCGAATAAAAAGTTAATGTTAATCATAAACAACATACAATTAATAATACTATCAAATAATTATGTTTATTCCTTGTCGACATCAATATAATACAGACAATATTATGACTGAATCATGGTAACAGATATTCAAGGGTACATATGTCTACACTAAACTGAAGGAGACCCATGATGCATATTATATTATGTTGCAAAACTTCACTTGCTAATCTCGATTATGTTGCTTATTGTGAAAATAAATGAAGTTATGAAAATAAATTTAGTATGATTGCCCATTGCCCTCAAATTAGAAATATTTTCAGCAGCTAAAGTTAAGCCAATCATAACAATATAAAACACCATGGTATCATTGTAATATCACCCAGGTATTGATCTTTGGTTAAGAATGTAATGAGATACATACTTGTTCTTTGTGTTATTCTGTATGCAGTTCATTCTGTATGTATTTTATATACATGTACTACATATACCAGAAGTGGAATTGAAATTTGAATAAAATAATCAAAATATGTTCGGTTTTTACCTCTACTCAGGAAATGAAGTCTTTGTTTCTAGAAGTTAAATCATTTTAGATACTCAAGTCCTTACCTGGTCAAGGGAGATAATTTTGTAAAAAAAAACCCAAAAAAACCAAACAAGTATAGATCCACACTGGTGCAGAGCAGAAAGTTTTATGACCTTTGATGATATTTGTGGAGCATGCTGCCGGACTTCAACTTCCATGAATCTAATATTTCCCACACAATCCCATTCTACATGATATTTTTGCCATAGCACAGATAAAATAGGTCCCTTTATTTATCTGTTGTAGATCCAGGAGCTATTGTGAGCTGCAGGTTTTGTAAAAGTTAGATCCAATTATTCTGAGTGAAGGAATGAAGTCTGACATGGGTTGTTTTAAGTTAGAACTTGGCATCCTTGGAAATGTCTGACTGATTGACACATGTATCACCCTGCATGTGGTCATTACATGCGTAATGTTTATTTCGTGAGGAATCAGCTGATATCCAATGGGGGAGGGGGAGGGTGTGGTTTGCACAATACTATGCGGCCAATCACTGGCTCTGATTTTCACCACCTCTGTCATACCACACCTTTCTGACACAGCTAAACCAATCGATAGTCTGTATTGGTACTTCCAAGTTCATTCAGTTCATCCATTGTGTAAGAGTCCTGTTGCGTCTTATATCAGAAGAGCTGAATCCATGACCTGTATGTTGGAATCAATTGTATACATTTAATATCAAAACTCAGTTTACTGAAAATGTTTATGGCCTTCATTATATTTCATTCTTTCATCATACACAAGAAGGTGTAATCCATTATACCAGTTCTCACAGCTTTGAAATGTTAATTGACATGTATGCTGCTGGGAGATGAACCGTTGAAATGGGAATTGCAGGTCTGCAAGTGGCTCACAGTGAAAATGTGGGAGAAAATATAGGAGGACATTTGCAAAAATGTAGGAGAAATTTCAAATATAGAAATTTTCAGAATAAAATATAGGAAAATACAGGAAATAAAGGAGTGTAAGACAGGTCTGTACTACATTGTGTGTTCCAAACTTGGTAGTTTTCTGGTGTTTAATCAAATGACTTTCACGTCCTAGTGGTGGTCTTTCAGGCGACCTGTTCTCTTGTTTGATTCAGCATAGAGAGATTGAAATGTTTTGATATTTGCCGAACGAAGCGAGGCGAAAAAAAAATTCGGAAAAAAAGTTTCTGAAAAAAAATAATTCTGAAATGTTTTTCCTCATGAAAGAGCATTGATGAAAGTTTTCATGAGAAAAAGTCACAATATAGGAAATATAGGAGAAAGTTTTGAGTAAAATATAGGAAAATATAGGAATGACTGGAAGATATAGGAAATATAGGAGGCACTTGAATGCCTGGAATTGGGACAGAGACACATTTGGTTTGACAAACAATAAACTATGATTTGATCCTTCATTAAAATATGCTGGTAAATATTTTATAAATGCACAAGAAATTCATGCCAAAAGGCAAAATAAATACCCCCCCTCCCCCCAACCTCCAACCAAAGGAAATAGAACAACCAGGGCAACGATTTGGTGTAAGACTCACGAAATATAATTGACAAAGGATCTGCTGGAAGTTGTATTGTCAGCCTTTTGTCCAGGATATAACCTTTTCAGTGGGAGGTCTTACAGCCTTGCCGATATCAGTGGCGTGCATAACCAAACATCCCGTGCATTTGATATGCAACAACAACAACAACTTGGAGTGAGTGAGTTGGCTTCGGCATAAGTCATCAGCCGACAAATACTTTCCGTTATATAGAAATGACGGGTGGTATACTAGGAATCATTGTGTTGTAATGACATAAAATAGCGACAAAAAACTTACCAGAAAAACGGCAAAAAATCGCATGGTCCATCTGTACAAGCTGGGGAGCCGCCATGTTCAATCTTCTGCTAAAAGCCTGACTTCTGTATCTCGTGAAGCATGATGGGAAATGGAACCCGACTACAGAAGCAAGGCCCATTGAAATGCATTGCAATGAGGGTTCCCCATTATTTCGTTTTTGTCCAAACAGGAAGCGTCAAAATTTCGTCGGGAACCACAGTAAACCCTATTGGAAATCACATGAATCGTGGGTTCCCCATATGACAATTATTTGGCGGGAGATTTCACGTTGCGTTCCTAGACCTCCGTCTGATCGACGAAGGTAAAAACAATGTTTTTTTGGTGCAAAATATGATGATGTTGTAGTGGAAAGAGACTTTGTTAGAGATATTTATAGAGTACCTGGAAAAGGTATTGGAACTTTGAGGCCAGTGGTTCATGGCGCTTCAATTCAAAGGGCATCAGGTCGGTCGGGCCATCATCAAGAGTTTTTTCTTCCGCTGACGCATTCTGTGTATATATCCCACGTTCTGTCGCACTGTCGCAAGTGCTATTCTTTTCGTTCCATAGGGGCGTTGTTCTACCATCGTACCATTTACAATATACCATACGTAATGTAGGATCTGATCTGTTGGACTACAGTTGTTTCGTGTGCCGGTGCTCAATAACATAGGGAGACGTCAAAATGTATTCGTGTACATTGGCACAAATGACATTAAAGGCGTGTACGGTCACAGGGGTGTGTGCAGTTTATCATTCGACAATTTCACTGGGCATGGGATATAAGCGACACAAACAGGAACCGCCTGTTATTATTTTATTCGACATTAATGACCTTGCGTCCCAGTCGTCAACCCAACCCAGCTGTAAATCCCGGATCAGTATCTGAATATACACACACCAGAATGATCCCTGAACAAACAGACAGGTTTATACAAATATCTAGAGACATGAACTGGATCGATAATATTCATATTCTAAACAGATTCCTTTCAAACGAGTTGCAGTTTATCGTAGGGATATCGGTTACATAAAAAAAATAAAATAAAACAAAAATCCCCCACGGAAGTAAAATGTCTTGAACAAATCATTCTCATACAGTCGTGATTTTTTTAACAAAATTTATCATTTATTTTTTTATTTAATGACACATAAAGATGGTCAGTTGTCAAATTCTGACACGATTTCAACTCAAAAAACCAAACAAATACAAAAGTGAACTGGTATTGTATTTAGCATGTACTACGTTCTTGTAAAACTTCATTCTGGTCCAATGGGTGTGTTTTGGAGAAATTTGTCGGGGAAAATACTCGCAATTTTTTTATAATTTTTTTTAAATATAGCCTGAGTAGTTTCATAATTCTAAAAGTAAGTATTTGCGAAAGAGGAAAAAATGATATGACACAAGCCGCTAGAGCGGATGAATAATATCTTATCACGACCTTCGTCATTTCGGAGGTCTGACGTAAATACATAGGCTGTTCAGAACTTCCGTATATCACGGTTATCATGGCCATGTACAACCACAAATTGTACGTGACATTAACAATTTAGTGTGTTTCAGTCTCACTCTCTATTTCCAAAGCTAACCCTCGCCCGACCCTCCTTTATTGCATTCGAGCTTGTGTATCTACTACATTCTCAGTATGCAATATATCTTGGCAGAAAGTTGAAATTTGTGTTGAAACTGTGCTGCTAGCTTCATATTATACTTGAGCTCAACTATTTACTGAATAATTCGAAAGTGTACATGCATGTTTAACTTGTCTGAGACACCGAATTTGTGCACACATTTCTCAGTCTAATAGGGGTAATACAATCCTTATGTGTGCGAATTCACTGCGAAATTTAAGAAAAACAGACAACGGTTTTTCTGCAAAATATGATGATGTTATGGCGGAAAGAGACTTTGTAGCTGTTTGTTTGATTGTACCCGAGTATGGTCATCGTGAAAAAGATATTTGGAACTTTGAGACCGATTTTGTCAATTCCCATAGTATATGGACATGTCGTTTGAATTCAAAGGGCATCAGATCGGTCAGACCATCATCAGACGGTTTTTCTTCCGTTGAAGCATTCTGTGGATATATTAAGGCGGAGTATGTTCTGTCGCATTGTCACAAGTGCTGCTCTTTTCGTTCAAGGTGGGCGTTATTCTACCATCGAACCATTTACAGTATACCATACGTAATGTAGGGCTTGATCTGTTGGACTACAGTTTTTCATGTACCGAGGCTCTTTCACACAGGGAGACGTCATAATGTATTAGTATTCACTGGCACAATGTCATTAAAGCCGTGTACGGTCGAAGAGGTGTGTGCGATTTATCATTCGACAATTTCACTGGGCATGGGATATAAGCGACACAAACACGAACCGCCTGTTATTACATTATTGGGTATCAATGACCTTTGTAAACTTCAAGAAGAATATATTATGACGTCTCCCTATGTGATTGAGACCAGGTACATGAAACAGAAGTATTGGAGTTTTATATGGAGAGGATTACAAGTGTTTTCAAGCGTGATATATTATCAGTATCACAGAGTAATGGTAGTTATATTGTAAAGTTCAGTTTGTTATACACTGCAAAAAGAAGAGAGAAAATTCATGCAGATCTATTGATTTTTGACAAGCGTTAAACTAAACGACTAAATGAAATAGACTATAGTTAAATAATCTCACTTCTTCATATATCAACAACACACAAGTATGAATTTCGTGATGGGCGTTTTTCTTCCGTTGGACCGTTTCTACATCAATTCAGAGTTTGGCCCCTCTCACTGTCCTGAGGAGGAATTATGTTTTCTTTAATCTATTCCTTCACAGTATAACGGTACGTATGATTTGTCAGGGTGTCGCGCCCTCGCGAAGGCTGATTTTCTTGTTTCAACAGAGTTAGAGAGTAATTGCGTGATGGTAGTTAATTTCGGAAGCACCAGACATCCGCATCAGTTGCAGCCAGAAAATACTCACAACAGTGAAATTGCTTGAATATTGCTTCATTCATAGTATGATTTTGCTGCATATCAATTTTGTGGGAACATGGGTCTGGAGGATGTACCGTGAACTTGAAGTGTATCTCACTGTTACTTTTGTCCGCGCCGCAAGCGGTTCATGACAATAAAACCTACAAATACAGATCCATGTGTATATCGAGCCTGTTGGGTCACTAGTTTCGGTTTGACACTATGACATTTGCTAAAATAGATATATAGATCAGATCAGTGTAACAGAGCAAGCAAATATCCCTCAAGTATATCTATAATGGCTAGAATGGTGATTTTCAGACACTTACTCATGGTCGCCATTTTGAATTTACCCATAATGCTATACGAATATAATGAGTGAGTAAGTAGGATTTGCAATTTATCGTCGGAATATATGTTACATCAGAAATAACAATAATAATTTTTTTTTTTATAAATTAAGAGACAGCCGTTATGAATTTTTTTTTATTTAATGACACATAAAGATGTTCAATTGTAAAATTTTGACACGATTTAAAAAAATAATAAAAATACAAAACTGCATGAACTGTTATTGTATTACAGTATTTTCGTTCTTTTGGGATTACACTATCTTAGTATAGCACAGATTCTAGTGCAGAAAATTGGTCGAGTCCCGAGCGGAATACGAACCAGCGGCCCCCAGAATAAGGCACCTAATCGCCAGCACTATTATGTCGGCCATCTAAACCACTCGGCCAACGGGCCTCCCACAAAAATAGGAGGTAGCAGACTGGTTGTCTTGAAAGCGAACATACAGTACCCCTCTGATGGTCGTAATGACACAGCTCCCATATAGATTCATTCTGGTCTACTGGGTGTGTTTTTCTGGAACACGTCGAACTGTATCGGGGGAAATACTCTCAAAATTTTATACTTCTTTAAAATGTAACCTGACTCGTTTCATAATTCATAATTTTGCAAAAAAAATATGTATATGGCACAAGCCGCTAGTGGGGTAAATTGATATCCTAATCCTATCGCGGCCGTCTTCATTTCGGAGTCGCACATGCTTGATCTTTTTAGATGTCTGACATAAATACATAGGCTGTTCATAACTTCGATATAACACAGTTATCATGGTCATGTACAGCCATAAATTGTACGTGACATTAACAATTTTCTATGTCTTAGTCCCAAAGTGATTTTCAAATATATTCACCGAACAATTTTATCAGCGGATGAAAAGATTTATTTTCATCATAAAATATGCGTGCACATGTACATGAAATCAAATATTTATCCGCAGTTTTTATAATTCTGTATACTGACAATGGACGGATGTCCTTACAATTTTCTTCACTAGCCAATGGAAATTCGGGACATCTTCTCGAAAACTTGAATTGACCAATAAAATGTTCGAAAACTGGAAGATATCCCATGATGCACCGGACTTGCTGTAAAATCCATTAAGGTAATCAAGTCCGCTGGTGGTTTTGGGCTTCGGCGGCCATTTTCCATGTTTTTGCTTGTTTTCCTCATTAGGTTATCTCACTTTCCTAGGTTAAGAGATAGGGATTTTCTTCTTGCTGAGAATTTTGCGCAGCAACATTCATCCAAATCGATAAATTTTGATAGACATTGTGATTATCTTCAAACATTAATTGGAATACAAGAAAAAGTTAAATACTATTTATCTGATTTTTTTCATGAATATGCTTCAAGACCAGGGCTATTCTCTATGTTTTCGGGGTTATCAAATGCAGCATGGGTCAGTCAATTTAAGTGTCTACAGCTAAATAATGCACACGAATATATATATTTTTCTTTGTTTTTCCTCATATTACGCAATTATGAATGCAACAACACACATTATTCAAAAAGTTAATTACTTTGATTTACCACCAGCGGACATCCTTATTATACGAGCGGATAAAATTTGAATTACATACACAGTGAAACCTGTGTAGACCGACTATGCTTGGGATCAGATTATAGTGTAGATTTTGACAGGGTTCTGGTTTATCAAGTTTCAAAATACTTCAAATTTAGTTATTGGGAACATGGATAATGCCGGTATTTAGAGATTGGTCGGTTTACCCAGGTGGCGGCATTCAAAGGTTTCACTGTACATCTCCATAGTTATCAGATAGAGATCGTCCTCAAGCATCCCTAATTTAACCCCATCTATCGTGGGAGGTGACGGGGCTACCAAACTTTTCACCACACTGAGTTCCTGAACGAAAAGAACATGAAAGCTGAAAATGTCCGACTTTTCCGCGAATCTTATAGTCGTCTTTGAGAATATTTCCATAACCCTAAGTACAAAGGATCATGGAAAAACTCAAAATGGCGGGCACGAGGTGGCCTCATAAAGTTTTCGGTATTTTCCGTCCATTTTTTACTTTTTTGGGGCATAAAAGTAATTATTTCACCAAAACTAATTATTCTATATGATTATATTTAGATTTTGGGAGACAATGTCGAAAAACAAATAAAAATCGACCCAATAAATTAGGCGTAAAATGGACTCCGAATTTAACGCCACTGTGACGTCATCGTGGCGGCCGTCTTGGATTAATTTACATTTTCCTGTGGAGTTTGCTCAAGATATATAGTATATCACTTTCAGCCCTTTACCCCAACGGGTAAGGAAAATAATATGGGTGGGGTTGCATTCCCCCAGGCTGGGACAGACCCAATTTGCGAGACAGACTCTAGTCATCGTATACTTGTTTTGAAATTAGTCACATGCAGTGTCAGCTAGAATGGGGTAGATTTTTTTTCTCTAGTACTCTCATGGACTAGATAGTTGTTCAATTTGAGAATCTCAGGTTGTTTAGAATGAACACTGATGTGTACGGTACCTTAGCTGTCTGATTGACGAAATAGACACTGTTTGCGAAGGTATGATGTAAAACGAAAAATGCACACTCAATTCAAGCTTCTTCTATTCGATAACTATGTTTAACATGGACGGTGAAAAGTTCCAGGAAGCTATGTGCCATTTTATCATCATTTGAAAATCTTCAGAAGCGAATGAACTAGAAGTCTGACAGGGATCAGATAATCGACTGAAATGCGTTGAATTCGACTGATGAAACGGAAACTCGGTCGGTTATTTGTTGATAGCTCGCTTAATAGTTTTTCGATTCTGACAATCTAAACTTTCCGGAGTAGCTGAAGAGATTCTCTTTTCAAAAATATATAGTTTGATGACAAAAGTTTTTTAATTTTTGAGATAGTGGGCAACTGAAATAATCGTGTCGACTTCGCTGACATTTTTTCTGGACCGACCGACATGTGGTTTTTCTTGTCCGGAAAATTGTTGCGTGAACTGACTGAAATACTCTTAGGTTTCCGGAATGCTCTACTTTTTTTACGAATAAAATGATATAAAATATATGCATGTACTCTCTACCGTTTTCCGTAAAAGGGTTCGCTGAAAAAACCCGATTGAAAATCAAGATATTTTCAGCTGAATCGGCCGTAAAACGGATTACTGAAGCGAGTTTGAAGACGGACTTCAGAAGATTCCGAAAATCCGGAATAAGGATCGCGGGTAAGTTTATAGGAAGATTGGTTATGTCGGTAGGTCATAAGTGTCGAATTAAATTTAAAAAGCATAGTTTGCACAAAAAATATCCTAGTTTTCAAATAAATGAATGTTTGTCATGTAATAACTTAATGTAAATGGAAATAGTATTTAATTTTGAATTGATCATTAATTTTAAATACATCTATTTTTATAATCGAAATGAAAAATGACCAGGAATATACATATTTTGTTCTCAGTAATTTTTGTTCTTGGTTTTGTTATTAATATAAATTTACTAATTGATAATATAAATATAATTTAATTTATAAAATGAAGTAAAAACAATTTTGACAAGCAAAAATGATTTTGGAACACTGTTCACACACTAATTGGTCCTTTGTTCCGGAAATCCTAAAGAACAACAAAGGAGTAACATAAAAGAAATAATTTCTTTGTCTACTGAATATGTCTGTCACAAAACCAATCAGTAGAATTGTCATTTGGCTGAGCAAAAGACAAATGTTTCCAAACAGTACACCTTTTCCTACCATCTTTCCCGTCACAACCTACCATGTCTTCAAAACAATCAAGCTTACCACAGGAACAAAAACGACTAATAACTTTGTTCACCGACCTAATTCTAACTATCTTTCCACTCTCATTAGTCCGTGGGAAGGGTGTCATTTTCCCATCTTCTAAACACTGAAGTAAATGTTTTCTTAGAATATGTGGATTGAACGTCAAAGTAGTCTTACCAAGGTAACCGTAATAACAGAACTCAACTAAGTTAGCTATAGCAAACAATCCACAATCCGACCCATTGTCTTGTTGCTGAACACTTGGAACTGTAACAGTAATTTTTTCGCCACTCTTCCCATGAGCTGCAGAAAGTTGAATCTCAAGGGAAGTTGTCAACGGATTCCCTGATTTCAAACTGTGTAATAAATATACCTGATTGTCCTTATCTTTCAGACAGACTACCCAATGATCCCTACCAGTGTGATGAATCTGACCAGCCGGCCCATCTACATAAGAGAACGAAGAACTATAAACCCATCGACCTTCATCCTTTTGAAACATCGGAGCCTTACCAGTTTCCTCTAAACCCTGAACAAACGGGAACTGCTTTTTCAAAAGTGACTGAACATCGGACATAATATCGGAACATAACCACTCATTGTTTTCAATGATTTCTTTATGTCTCACTTTCAAACCCCTAACCCAAACCTGATCGTCAACAAATTCCTCTTCCTCATCTGAAATAATATTCACGTCAAAAACGTTTGCCTCAGAAGCTAAGCCCTTAACATCTACACTAGAATCAACCATTACCTCAGAAACTATGTCCTTTTCAACTTTGACCTTTTTAGCCATACTGCCTATATCTGCCGAAATAACTGAATCCGGAGCCGGAGTCACTTCCACCTCATAATCCTGGGGACGCGGTCGTTTCCGACCCGATTTCTTATCGACACGTTTCCTACTATTACGAGTAATTGCCCTTAAGCTAACAGTTCTAGTCTGAAATTCTAGACAAGGATCACCTATCAACATTCTAGCAGCTAAAATATGGTAACAGTTACTTTCAGAAGGACATTGACAAGACTGTTTGGGAAAAACTGTGACCGCGTACTTCTTACCATCATTACCTTCTACTATGAACGCTTTCTGCGAATCTACAAAAGTCACACGATTATTCTGAATTGCCAATTTAGCTAGCGATAACTGACTCAAATTCTTAGCATCGACCTGTGCAGATTCATCTTCAGCAGATTCTGCAGCAACAACCTCAGGATTCGATTCACTAACATTACTAAATGATGCCAAAGGATGTGCATCTTGTTTCAAAGAATCTACAATGTCACCAGGAAATATGACGTGATTAGGTAAAACCAATTCATCCCTTGGAATTCTAGCGTGCTGATACTCCGACAAAAGAGGATAATACCAATGCCCGAAAATCCACGCAAAATTTCACGATAATAGTAATTCTGAAGGTAGTACAAACTAAGAGCAAATGCATCAACTGGCGCTTCTTTCCAATCATTCAACCGTTTCAAAACTGCGTTCATACTTTCGGAAGAGTTATTAGTGATACCCGAATAAGGATCAAATAAACCAGGAAATCTATCTATAAGCCAACTGCCAGAAAATTGAAGAATATCCGGTTTTAGTTGAGAATTGAAATAATCTACTACCCCTTGAGACCATTTCCGTGTTATCTGTTCCGATACGAAAAGAAAATCTGCTTCGTTTTCAGTTGCCAACATAGTATTCAGATCGTTTACATGCACAGAAGCATCAGAAGAAGCACCGTGATTTTTGAGGTACATGCATCAAAATATACGTATTTAAAATTAATGATCAATTAAAAAATATATTTATACCACAGAAAAATTCTATTTCCATTTACATTAAGTTATTACATGACAAACATTCATTTATTTGAAAACTAGGATATTTTTTGTGCAAACTATGCTTTTTAAATTTAATTCGACACTTATGACCTACCGACATAACCAATCTTCCTATAAACTTACCCGCGATTCTTATTCCGGATTTCGGAATCTTCTGAAGTCCGTCTTCAAATCCGAGTTTTTAACTCGCTTCAGTAATCCGTTTTACGGCCCATTCAGCTGAAAATGACTTGATTTTCAATCGTTTTTTTTTTCAGCGAACCCTTTTACGGAAAACGGTATAAGGTACATGCATATATTTTATATCATTTTATTCGTAAAAAAGTAGAGCATTCCGGAAACTTAAAAGTATTTCAGTCAATTCACGCAATAATTTTCCGGACAAGAAAAACCACATGTCGGTCGGTCCAGAAAAAAATTCAGCGAAGTCGACACGATTATTTCAGTTGCCCACTATCTCAAAAATTAAAAAACTTTTGTCATCAAACTATATATTTTTGAAAAGAGAATCTCTTCAGCTACTCCGGAAAGTTTAGATTGTCAGAATCGAACCAGTATTAAGCGAGCTATCAACAAATAACCGACCGAGTTTCCGTTTCATCAGTCGAATTCAACGCATTTCAGTCGAATACGCCGACCCAGTCTGACACTTTATTTCGATTAGACTAGCTAGAATGCATTGTCCATCGTGCTTATAACACATGATGTGACGTAGTTGCGCAGTAGTATTGGTACATGTCTTGTTCACGCAGATTGACAACAAAAATAGAGTGATGCATGATTCTTCACGGGAGGTGAGCTGATGCTGGAATTCAAAATACGCAGCCTATGAAACGTACATAATTAGTCACACTCACGATCTCCATCTTCATTTTATCCAGCCAATTTCTACGTTCCCACTTCGAACTTCCCTTGATATATCTAGACCCCTTCAATGTTCAAATAACTTATAAATAGACAAGGGACGTCACTGACCTCGAAAACATTTGAAATTCGAAATGGGTCGCACAAGAGCGTTATTGATTGGCTGACCTAAATAGTGTGCACCTTATTAGGAGGAAAGACGCCGCTAATAGAGGATGATGTCACTCTACGTGACTTCACTCGCAATCGATGTGTACGTTCTGATTGGTTCTTCTGTCGTTAGTAGGTGAAATTTACACCTCGGATTTTGAACACTGAAGGGGGCAGATAAATCAAGGCAGGTTCGAAGTGGGAACGTAGAAATTGGCTGGATAAAATGAAGATGACGATCTCCTGCGTGGCGCTTTGTATTTCGTCTTGCGTGGTGCAGGCCGTTTGACGAGTGCCAGTGCCGTCTGGCTAGTCTGATCTAACGATGCACACTTACGGTAGGCCATTTCTGCCACAATTCGTCATTTACAGGATGCCTGTAAATAATATAGCCTATACCATTGTATAAAATGCCAAGCCTGCCATAATTCGTGTTTACAGGGTGCCTGTAATCATTTTGTACCATGGCATAAAATCGCCAAGCCTGCCATAATTCGTATTTATAGGATGCCTGTAAATAATATATACCATGGTATAAAATGTCAAGCCTGACATAATTCGTACATGATGCCTGGTATAAAATGACGAATTGACAGGGATGGCCAACCATACACACTACTAATTCATTTGCTTCTGATATCATAATACAGATGAATGTAAAGTAAATAACTGTCAACTTATGAATAAAAACAAATTGATATATAATCAATTATATTGTATATCTCTATGATGGTATGATATAATATAGACATAGTTACTGGAACAGAGACACACGTCAGTACGTCAATGCAACTTGTACTGTTGAAGAAAATACACCATGGATCAACCAAGGCAATAGTTCAGTCGCGTCCACCGTAACTGTTTCAACCGGACACAAATTCGCTATAAGGAGATACAAACTGACGAACCTTCATTATAGCGGGATACAAATTGATGTAGATTCGGTAAATTTACCTCGGTCACCGGGAAACACTTTTTCCCCCAAAACGTCCCCAAAAATATCCATATTTATATTTCAGCTTAAACATGTACGTATTTTAGTCAACTTCCATATCAACGTCCTGGACGACACAGGGTTTATGGTGGCGGGCTGAAAGTTCCACGACGAGAAGACACAGAGAAAATAATATATGGAAATCAGACAGGAAGATAATTCCTCTTAGAGATTGAGAGGATAATATGCAGACCTGTCCATGAATATTGTCTGATGTACTCTGTCCCGAAACTGCTCCAGAGAAATAGAACCGGTACACAAAAATACCCGTGTAAATTATGATCGTCAATCCGAAACTTAACGACTTCACACTGTACTGCTGGTTGTGTCCGTCAATCTGACGATACTCCAGTATTTTACCGATCGCAAAAAACATCAAAGTAATATTTGTCGCCATCGTCCCAATATAGAGAACCAGTTCGGCCAAACCGTACCACCACCCGGTCCACTGTTGATCCGTACACGTCAGTCTTTGGTCATCGTAGTTCACCAGCAGATGATACATCAAGCGTAGTAATAATGACCAGGTGAATAGTCCGACTGATCGGTAAATCTGGAATTTTGTCTGCTTCACATCCATTGTTGGAAATATTGCTGCTGTAATATTGTCAACTCGGAATCACCTATCGGCAATATGCGTTACAGAGACGACAATACCAACGTAGTCCAACCAATGCAGGCATGGCGATACATGCATAAGAATGAGACAATCTCCACAACACAGTAATTGTGGTAATGTCAGCTCTTGAACGAACAACCGATGTCTGCGGAACCGTCTCCCGGTGTTTTTCTCGCTAAACTTCGTTAAAAAGTGAACACCTACCACACATGAGATACGTCCAATTTGTATAACTACATGATCATTTAGACCAATTAATGCTTCCGAGCCCGCTTTCGATCTGTCTCGCTTCCTCTCCCTATGGTGTTGAAGCGTCAAGGTAGGCGTTGGCGGGCGTTACTGTGGTACGTCCATAAAATCAACCCCAACCGAAAGATTTGCACAGTCGGCGTCTAATCGACAACATCACTTGCTCCGAGTGCGGGGGAACGTTCACCGAACGACACCGATGCGACACTAGAAAACCTAGAACCTCCACGGGTGTGAAGAGATCGAGGCGCCAGAATACGGCACTGAGAGTGTACCGGTAGATTCGGATGCTCGACCAACGATACTGAGAGCCTGTTGACAGTCAGGCTGAAAGGTCGGCCGCCGATAGTCCGGCTACATCACACGAAAGTCTGAGCGAGGAAGACGAGGAACCCACCTTTTGCAATCGTATTGTATTGTGACAGAGGCTATAATTTCCACACGGTGCATACCAAGGAGGCCGGACAGGGTAACCCTATATAGCGAGCATACTCACACCCGCATGCGTCTCCATAACCCCTTGAACGCATCACGAACTCCGATTGTCATTTTTATAACCTTAAAACGTATTTACCTGCATGCTTAATAAATGTCCAATCGACCTACTGTGACATAGAGGTCATTCGTTACTTGACATGTCTCGGCATGACTTAACACAGCAGTGCCTGTATATTAATAGAAATCCAGGCCATCTATTGAACCAGAATAATGTTGGCCTATAATTTTCAAATCGGCATGCACAGCATACACTGTATGATCGTTTATTTCGACGCCCGGATTGATTCTTGTTTACACGGCGATGTTGAGCAAATCAAAATGAATGTAGGCCCTACTTTCCATAGCTTGTAAACACTTATCTAAGGTAATATATGGTGCGGACTTATCCTCCCAAAAACAGGGCTGTCATTAATTAATGAAATATCATTTTCATGAAAATTTCTTTTTAAGATGAACTGTAATTTTGCACACTGTAAATTAAGAATATTCTGAGGATAAATATCAGTAGTATAGAAAAGACGGATAAAGTCACATTGACCTCATTATTTGTTCCCCCGGGTAAAATTTAAGGGGATGGTCAATGTTATAGTATAGGGAGCGCCCCCTGGCGGCCTTTGACCTCTGGGTGCTTGTAAAAACATCTCACGGAAATAAAAAACGGAACACGGATTCTAGGCCGCTATGGATGGCTGGGTGCATGTAAAATTTCTCCGGAAAAAAGCGGAACACGGACTTTACCCTAAAACTCCTATCAATCCTATAATATTGGTCCCCGGGCTTATCGGGGCCTGCCTATCCAGTCAATCGGGTGTTTTCACAGAAAATAAAAAATAAATAAATAAATAAATAAAAAAAACGGAACACGGACTCGTACAATATACGGGGAAATGCCTGTATGGGTATAGCTCCATACTGGCTATATGGGGGGAGGGGTGGTCAGTTTTTTTTTGTGGGTGTTACTATGGGTTGTGGGGTCTCGTTTTTCTCGTCTCGCCCAGAAAATCACAATGGTCCCAGAGCGAATCGGTGAAATTTTTGGGAAAAGTCACCGAGGTCTGTATATAGCCCTATAGGCTGGCTATGGGGGGTATAGGTCCAACCTGGGAAATTCACACACGTTCATTGTGATATGGGTTGCTTGGATTTGTTTTTCACGTCTCGTCATTTAGAACACGATGGGAAGGGTCTCGGAGCGCAACGGTGAATTTTTTGGAAAAGTACCATATAGCCGATATAGTCCCATACTGGCTATATGGGGGTATAGGTCCAATCTGGGAAATTCACACACGTTCATTGTGATATGGGTTGTTTGGTTTCGTTTTTCTCGTCTTGTCATTCAGAACATGATGGGAAGGGTTCCCGAGCGAAGCGGTGAAATTTTGCGAAAAGTACCGGGTTGGTCTGTATATAGTCCCATACTGGCTATGGGGGGAAGGGTGGTCAATTTTTTTTTGTGGGTGTTAATATGGCTTGTGGGGTCTTGTTTTTCTCGTCTCGTCATTTAGAACACAATGAGAAGGGTCCTGGAGCGAAACGGTCAAATTTTTGGAAAAGTACCGGGTAGGTCTGTATATAGGCTCATATAGATCCATACTGATTATATGGGGGTATAGGTTCAACCTGGGAAATTCATACACGTTCATTGTGATATGGGTTGTTTGGATTTGTTTTTCACGTCTCGTCATTTAGAACACGATGAGAAGGGTTTCGAAGCGCAACGGTGAAATTTTTGGAAAAAGTTCACCGAGGCCTGGGTAGGCCCATATAGTCCCATACTGGCTATGGGGGATAGGTCCATACTGGGTGGACGTTTTGGGGTGTAGGTGAGCCCCTAATGACCCTATGGTGTCGTGTGAGGTCTGATTTTGAAGCTCTCGTGGCGGAGCATCCGACTGGACTAATGGTTCGTCCGTTTTCAATATTCTGCGCATGCGCAGTCTGGCCGTAGTATAGAAAGCAGGCATTTTGGGGGGGTATGTGGGTGTGTGTTTGGGGTAGAGATGGACCGCTATGGGTCCGAATGGGCCGTGGAAGGTGTCAAAGTGAAGCTTGTGTGGGGTAGAGTCAGAATGGCGTGTTTTTGAATGCAAGTCGCGTCAATCTGCGCATGCGCAGTTGGTTGTAGTAAGTAAAGTGGCCATTTTGGGGCAGTTCAGGAAGGTTTTTGGTGTCGAGATAGACCATCCTTGGTTCGAATGCGTCGTGCGGGGTGTCATTTTGTAGCTCTCGGGGTGTAGACCCCGATTTGAGGGCTGTCCACGTCATCTGTGACGTCATCGGTGACGTCACCAGTACGGGTAGTAGCGAAAGTGGACATTTTAGGGCAGTGAAGGAAGGTATTTGGTGTAGAGATGGACCATCCTTGGTCCGAATGCGTTGTGCGGGGTGTCATTTTGTAGCTCTCGGGGTGTAGACCCCGATTTGAGGGCTGTCTACGTCATCTGTGACGTCATCGGTGACGTCATCAGTTCGAGTCGTAGCGAAAATGGACATTTTGGGGCAATGAAGGAAGGTATTTGGGGTAGAGAGGGACCATCCTTGGTTCGAATGCGTCGTAGCTCTCGGGGTGTACATCCCGATTTGAGGGATGTTCACGCCATCTGTGAAGTCATTGGTGACGTCATCAGTACGAGTAGTAGCGAAAGTGGGAATTTTGGGGCAGTGAAAGAAGGATTAGTAGTAGTAGTATAAAAGGCGCATTTCGAGTCCTATTGACCTTGAGGCGCAATGCGCAATGAGTGTATGCGCGCGTGTGTGTGTGTGAGTGAGTGAGTGAGTGAGTGAGTGAGTGTGTGTGTGTGTGAGTGAGTGAGTGAGTGAGTGGGATCCGACTGGACTAATGTATCGTCCCCTAACGCCCGCCTTAACGCATGGACGCACTAACGACGGTGAGTGAGTGAGTGAGGGAGTGTGTGAGTGAGTGAGTGAGTGAGTGACTGAGCTAGTGAGTGAGTGGGATCCTTCTGGACTAATGTATCGTCCGTTTTCATCATTTTGCGCATGCGCAGTCTGGCCGTAGTATAGAAAGCAAGCATTTTGTGGATTCGTGGAGGTTTGTTGAGTGATGGACCATCCCTGGTCAAATGGACCGTGTTGGGTATCAGTGTGAAGCTCGCGAATGGCTGTCACCCGTCAGCATCCGTCGTTACGCCTTAACTCCTGTCTTAACGACTTAACACCCTATCTTTGCGCCTTCACACTCTAACATAACGCCTTGAAGCCATGATATAGACCGGACAGAGGACAACAACAACAAGGATGACACATGAGAGAACAACAACAACATGAAGTTTTTTTCATATAGTTTATTCTCCCCAGTGTTACATCATACGCACGCTGGGGGAGCCGCGTTGGGTATGTTTACAACTCAAGAAGACTTGTCCAATCAGAGGCCACCATTTGCATCTGTCATATTCGTTCCTGTCCGTTAGATGTATTCTTGTCCAATCAGAAGTGTACATTTCAGAAAGTTCCATCTTCGGCCATTTTCGCTCTGAACCGTTTGTTCTAATCATCGTCGGGCAGGACAGGATACCGTTGAGGCAGCATATCATCAGATAGTTGTTTGCGCATTCTGAGTATCTATCAGTGCATGGGTGAATACATTCATCCGATGGGAAGATCCCGTAATTTGGTCACGAAGAACGTAACATTGGTCACCCTCTCTACGACCCACTGGGTGTTGGGGCGATGTTCATAGGCCCATCCCAAGGCATCCAGTTGGCCCACTTGGTCCAGCACGGGCTGTAGCGACGCCCGGTTAATGATGGTAAACGATTGGTCAAATACCCGGATGTTACTGCTTGGGTAAAAGTATCGGACTTGATCTGTCTCCTTATGCTGCAGCACATAACCAAACGCCAGATTTAATTTGAAGGACGTAGCTTGGTCATTGAAGATGGCTTCCATGTAGCTGCCTAGATGGGCGAGGTCGGTGAGTCGGAAATTGTAGATATCTTGAATAGGGCGATGACGGTAGAAACAGTGCCTGATCATGGACCAATGGCGCCGATAGATGTCACTCACTGGATGGTCTTTGTGTAACAGATCGCTAGGAACATCCACTGCATCTTCCAGAAAATGTTCGATGTGGTCAGGAGTATGACTCAAAACCGTAACGCTGGGGTCCGGCTGGATATCCAGGCCCTCATGGACTTTGGGTATAGGCGGGCTCTTCGTCATCGCATCACCAGTGGCGTTCGTCTCCCCGGGTTCATCTTCACTGGGTCTGACCTTCCGCGGCTCCTCTTTAGTGGAAAGATGTCGCCCAAACCGTAGAGACGGGGCATGAATCAAACGTTGGTGCTGTCTTAACCGACTGGGTCGTTTGAAGAGTCGACCACAATCGTTACATAGCACCGTCGCACCCTTGCGGAGTGCCGTCTCATGGCGCAATAAATTATCCTCCCGATTGAATGACTGTGCGCAGATTATACAAGTATACCGTGCATCGTTGTGGGTGGAGGCCTCGTGACGTCGTAAACCTTCTATACGAGTAAACTGCTTCTGGCAAGTTGTGCAAGTGAACATCTTGGTGGTTGACAGAGTGTCTGATGAAACGGCCAGGCCATTTCCATTTTATAGCAAGCTAGCTGTTGACCTATTTTTAGCACACTCAGTTCAACTACCCCATGTCGAGGACCGAGATGTACTGGTGTACGACTGAGCCGCAATGCGCGTGCGCGTGTGTTTGTGTATGTGTGGGCAGTGGGTTTTACATCCGGGACCTTGTCAACATCCGGGTTTCCCAGTGGGTTCTTCCATCCGGTTACTGTGGTTTTACATCCGGGTCTTCATCTTACATCCGGGTTTTTCCATGTTTACTGTCACGTGACCGGAACCGGAAGTTGTCACAAGACAAGTGGGACCCACTTGCGTCTGTGTGTATGTGTGTCTGTGCTTGCGTATGAGTGTGCGTGAGTGTGTGTGTGTATGTGCGAGACGCTTTTCCGCTGAAACAATAATTTGATTCAATGGAACTTGAAGCTGATGACATCACTGATCATAGCTACTTTGTGAGAATAAGTGAAGTATAAATCCGCCTTCTTTGGACAAAACAGGTGTAAACGCTCATTCAGTTGTCATGGATACACAGTATATCATGGGATAAAAACAAGGATAAAATGTCATCAGGTTTGACGGGTATTCACTCCAAATGAATATATAGCTGGGGAAAAGCTCTCAGCATATTGATTTTGTTGAGGTCACTAGATGAAAGGTCATGGTTACTCAACCAAAAAATCTGAAAAAGAGAGAGGAAAATCTCGAGTTCCAGTTTATGAATTGGTACCAAATAATGTATATACAGCGAATGTGGGACAAAGAAGAACCTTATTTTATGTTTAGGCCAAAATGTCAAACCCCGTCTAGGTCAGAAAATGGTTTCAGCTGAAGCTATCAAAGGTCAAAGGTCACACGAATACATTATGACGTCTCCCTACGTGATTGAGTCCCAGTACATGAAACAAATGTACAGGAGTTTTATATGGAGACAATAACAAAGTTCTTTCAACCATGATATATTATCAATATCACGGAGTAATGGTAGCCATATTGTAAACTTCAGTTTGCTATACACGCTGCAGAAATGAAACTTTATGCAGAGTTAGCGATTGATTTTTGACAAGCTCCAAAGTAGTCGGCCAATTAAAATGGACAGACCTCAGTTCCACACCAAATATTGGAACTTTCTCATTGGCCAGGAGTCCTCGACTTTCAAAAATCAATATATGTTTATAGAAATTGAAATTACCGGTGTTATATTCAGACACGATGGAAGAATAACACCAATGATGCGAACAAAACATGACGATGTTTATATTGATTTTAATATGAGAGTCACAAATCACACAATAACCGCGTCCGCGCCTGCAAGGGCCTGGCTATATAAATATTTCATAGTTCCACATTAGGAAGTAAATCTTCATCGACATTTCTTTATATTAGTTAGGGAAAGCCCGGTATTAATTTACATGAATAGCTTAGCAACAGGAACACATGCATCAACATGTATTGATCTCTACAGGCGAATTAACATACCGTAACCAACAGGCAGTTAAATCTGAATTGAGATTGAAATTTGGCAGCTATTTTCTCATTGAATTCGATATTCATCGCGCGCCATCAAATCTCATGAAAAATTTACTCATATACGTATTATGTAGGTAGCATTAGAATGATTTAGACGAGCGTTAAAAGCGAATTTAAATAGATTGCTTCTCCAAAATGCTGTTTGTGATCTTCCGATCGAACCATTCTATTCCCACGAGACTCCCCATTGCGGAATACCACTAGCACGAAGGCATGTCTCGATGGCCGAACGCCAGAATTGCAAAGCAAACAAGAAATATGCTGGTGGTTAGAAATACACTTAAAAACCAGGCCGTGCTGTCGTGAAGCCACTCCCTTATCGAAATGACAGGCAAAAAGTTATACTCTTGATATACCAAATGTGTACCAAATGAATACTTTGAGGAGTTCGAAAACGACTTTGTGTACGGTAATTAAATTGTACTTTACCAGGACTTTTTTTATCGGTGTAGTCTGATCAAATTCCTACGTGTATGTTCAAATATTAAATATACCTAAAAGTTTACCCAATCTTCTAACAGTTATTATGTTTTTTACGCAATTTTGCATCCTTGGAAAAAGCCAGCTTTATTTGCCACAAACATCAGAACATTTAAGCTGGTTTGATGAACAATCAAGCATTTTGATTGTAAATTTATCATTCTGAATCTGTTATTGATCATTTGATGTTGTGACCAGTCACCCATACATACATTGTACATATTAATAAGCATATTTAAATAGTCCCAACAGCACTAGTCACAAGTCGGCTTTCTTTAGTGTCTTTTTACGACTGGTGGCACCTTTCCTGGCAGTAAAACTGACAATAAACATGTTGCATGTCGTTTCATAATTAAGTGAATTGTGCTGGTATTTATTTAAATTTTCCAATGAATAATTCTGCATTGTTTGTAGATAAGAATGGAAAAAGTACGTGCTATAATAAATATAAACTTGAAGTACTTTTCTATAAATGGAAATATCTTCAATTACTTGCTATTAAATATAGAAAGAAAACTGTTAACAAAATTATGAGCACAGTATTTAGCTCAGGATTGTGTTGTAATATTATTTATTTAGAAATAATAAATCACTAATCATATACGCCAGACTCAACAAGAACAAGTAAATGCTTTTGTTTCTGTTTATTATACCCCCCGCAACGAAGTTGTGGGGGGGGGGGGGTATATTGGAATCGGTTCGTCCGCCCGTCCGTCCGTCTGTCTCTGTCTGCCTGTCCGTCCGTCTGTCCGTCTGTCTGTAGACACAATTTTATCCGGACTACTCGTCCTAATATTTTGCTTCAATTTTAATGAAACTTTTCATATGTGTTACCTATGGTTTGAAGATGTGCATGTCTTATTTACAAGTCGAAATTATAATTTTTGACATATTTATGACGTTTTGAACTTCATATGACTTTGCCATTTTCAGGATCACACAATTTTGTCCGGACTACTCCTCCTAAGATTTTGCTTCTATTTTAATGAAACTTTACATATGTATGGTTTGAAGATGTGCTTGTCCTATTTACAAGTCGAAATTATAATTTTTGACATATTTAGGACGTTTTGAACTTTAAAGGAATTTGCCATTTCCAGGATCCATTCCCATGTAAAGTTTCTAGTGTAATCATGTATGATCCAAGTATAATAGATATGCATGTATTATATTGCCAAAGATTCAACAGAATAGGGGGCCCCGTGGGACTCCCGGGGATGGCCTGGCGTGTCGTCGTGGCAAGTAAAGGCCTTAGCACCTCAGACAGCTTGTCATAAGAGGCGACTAACTGGGGCACCCGTGGTGTTCCCGGGCGTAAAAAGGAATAGGATCCAAACTGTCGTGATATGACTTAGATATAGTTGAAAGCGACGTTAAATCATATTTACTCACTCACTTAACTGAATGGGGACCTATTATAACATCAGTACGCTATATATGTTCTTTTTTGAAAGAGAGGCTCACCAAACTACAGCGCCCCCTAGAACCTGACCATTCATGAATGGATTCGTTACGCCATTTCAGTTTTATCGTACCGAGGAGAGTCAATATAGACAGGGCCCTGTGTTGTAACCACGAAAAACAATCATTATTGCAGCACATGCTAATTGAAAACATTAATAATTTGGCGTCCCGTTCAAAACCACGACATAAACATTGATATATACGTCAAACACAATAGGACCGTGCCCTCGCTGTACTGGGTATGTCGATTTAACCAATACAGGTGGATATCAAACGTTTCTTGGAGGCTCGATATAATTTTTACGATTCATCAATCATATGTTCAAAGAATGAAACCAATCACTAGTGCCAGGAATGAGGACCAAGAGAGCTTTGTGTTAAAAAATCCAGACGCTGGACACAAAACTGTAGGAAGCACCAATTCGTGTACATTTAAGTATGTGTGTGTTAGCGTGAGTGGTTGTGGGTATGTGTTGGGGGTTTGCATAAGACAGGAAAGGGGGAGGGGAAACAAAAAAATAGATAGTAGCCGACTGAACAGCCAATGCATATTGAAAAAAATTAGAATCGGTTTTTCTTTCTCAAATATAGCTTTTTATTGGCTACCGGCACATGGGACACTCGCTTCTGAACTCTATCCCCCCCCGCCCCACTTCCCTCCCCACCACCCAGATGGCTCCTTCGTCGAACCGAAGATGTTAGTGCGTTGAAATAGATGTACAAATCGGTCACTGGAGTGCAGACGAAAATTTTAATGGAGAAAGTTTAGATTGCGAATTGGTCTTCCGGAGATGGCGCTCCTTACACTATGATTTTCTGACCGAACAAGTGGTTAGAAATATCATTAGTGATGGTTGATGAAGCAAAAATGGTTCTATATGTGTATTTGTATCTGGAAGTCGAAGAAAATTACTCATATAAGAACCCATTCTTGGAAATGCAACGCAAGAAATTAGAACTCAGTACATCTCACGGTGGCACATTCTCGTTTGAATATTTGTTGAGTTTTTTTTCACAAAATTCAAGAAGGCAGCCGAACCACGTGACATAGAAACTTAATTTTTGAGTAAACTTGGTCGTCAGGTTACATAGCACATACCTAGCATGAGTGGCTTGTATTCTGGTATATGGAAAACAATAACGATGTGCGTGTATCTGTGCTCTTGAATTGGAGCGCAAGGCTATATGTGGGGGGGGGGGGGGGGGGGGGGGGAAGAGAGCAGATAACGAGAAAAGAGTTCGGGATCAATCAGATTATATATAAATCGTGTGAAACAACCACGAGATATAGTCGCAATATAGAACAAGCCTTCGCTGTACAAATCCATTCGTGTTTAGTCTCAGAACAATACGCATAAACCGCGAAAGCAAATATTCACCCGTTCTAGGTCCTTTTATCCCTGCATGAGGTTGCTTGAAAAATAGTTATATTCTTACGTGCGCCGTCAGAACAACAGGCGTGCACTTCCGTCGGAACAACACAGTTATTCCCCTTGTTTGTTCTGAAATACCAGAATCGTCGAGCGTCTGTCTACGCTATAATATTTTAATCTAACAGCTTTCTTATAACTTTTCAGCAATATATGCTGTATGAAATCTATGCTAGCTATACCATTTTTTTTTAAATGCTGTATCAAAGTATTAAATTTGAACGGTGTATTCCTGTGTGTGCGACGCGGCGGGTACGGGTGCGTGTGTGTGATGGTGTGCGTGTGTGTGTATTTGTGTGTATGTGTGCGCGCCTGTGTACGATGACGTCACTTCCTAGCAGCGCAGGGGTCAAAGGTTACTTCCGGACTATAGGAACACCTGTGAACGTGTAGATCTTTCTTCCTCTCATCTGTCTATGTCATGGCACACGGCAACACACACACACAACTACACACAGACGTATATACACACACACACATGCATACACACACACACGCGCACACACACACACACGCATACACACACACACATGCATACACACACATGCATACACACACGCACACGCACACGCACACATACACACCCGTACACACGCGTACACACACTCGCAAGCACGCACACATACACAGAGACACACACATATGCATACACACAAATACACACACACGCACACACATACGCACACATACACACACATACACACAGACGCAGGTGGGTCCCGCCTGTCTTGTGACAACTTCCGGTTCCGGTCACGTGACAGTAAACATGGAAAAACCCGGATGTAAGATGAAGACCCGGATGTAAAACCACAGTACCCGGATGGAAGAACCCACTGGGAAACCCGGATGCTGACAAGGTCCCGGATGTAAAACCCACTGTCCACACATACACACACACACACACGCGCGCGCGCGCGCGCAATGCGGCTCAGTCGTACACCAGTACATCTCGGTCCTCGACTTGGGGTAGTTGAACTGAGTGTGCTAAAAATAGATCACCAGCTAGCGTGCTATAAAACGAAAGCGGCCTGGCCGTTTCATCAGACACTCTGTCAACCACCAAGATGTTCACTTGCACAACTTGCCAGAAGCAGTTTACTCGTATAGAAAGTTTACGACGTCACGAGGCCTCCACCCACAACGATGCACGGTATACTTGTATAATCTGCGCACGGTCATTCAATCGGGAGGATAATTTACTGCGCCATGAGAGGGCACTCCACGAGGGTGCGACGGTACAATGTAACGATTGTGGTCGACTCTTCAAAAGACCCAGTCGGCTAAGACAGCACCAACGTTTGATTCATGCCCCGTCTCTACGGTTTGGGCGACAACTTTCCACTAAAGAGGAGCCGCGGAAGGTCAGACCCAGTGAAGATGAACCCGGGGAGACGAACGCCACTGGTGATGCGATGACGAAGAGCCCGCCTATAACCACAGTCCAGGAGGGCCTGGATATCCAGCCGGACCTCAGCGTTACGGTTTCGAGTCATACTCCTGACGACATGGACCATTTTCTGGAAGATGCAGTGGATGTTCCTAGCGATCTGTTACACAAAGACCATCCAGTGAGTGACATCTATCGGCGCCATTGGTCCATGATCAGGCACTGTTTCCATCGTCATCGGCCTATCCAAGATATCTACAATTTCCGACTGACCGACCTCGCCTGTCTACGCAGCTACATGGAAGCCATCTGTAATGACCAAGCTACGTCCTTCAAATTAAATCTGGCGTTTGGTTATGTGCTGCAGCATAAAGAGACAGATCAAGTCCGATACTTTTACCCAAGTAGTAACATCCGGGTATTTGACCAACCGTTTACCATCATTAACCGAGCGTCGCTACAGCCCGTGCTGGACCAAGTGGATCAATTGGATGCCTTGGGATGGGCCTATGAACAGCGCCCCAACACCCAGTGGGTCGTAGAGAGGGTGACCAATGTTACGTTTTTCGTGACCAAATTACGGGATCTTCCCATCGGATGAATGTATTCACCCATGCACTGATAGATACTCAGAATGCGCAAACAACTATCTGAGGATATGCTGCCTCAACGGTATCCTGTCCTGCCCGACGATGATTAGAACAACCGGTTCAGAGCGAAAATGGCCGAAGATGGAACTTTCTGAAATGTAGACTTCTGATTGGACAAGAATACATCTAACGGACAGGAACGAATATGACAGATGCAAATGGTGGCCTCTAATTGGACAAGAGTCTTCTTGAGTTGTAAACATACCCAACGCGGCTCCCCCAGCGTGGGTATGATGTAACATTGGGGAGAATAAACTATATGAAAAAACTTCATATTGTTGTTGTTCTCTCATGTGTCATCCTTGTTGTTGTTGTTTTCTCTCCGGTCTATATTATGGCGTCAAGGCGTTATGTTAGCGTGTTAAGGCGTAGGTTGTTGAGACAGGCGTTAAGGCGTAACGACGGGTGTTGACGGGTGGCAGCCATTCGAGAGCTTCACCCTGATACCCCACACGGTCCATTTGACCAGGGATGGTCCATCACTCAACAAACCTCCACGAATCCACAAAATGCCTGCTTTCTATACTACGGCCAGACTGCGCATGAGCAAAATGATGAAAACGGACGATACATTAGTCCAGTCGGATCCCACCACGCCGCTCGCTCGCTCACTCGCTCACTCACTCACTCACTCACTCACTCACTCACTCACTCACTCACTCACTCACTCATTCACTCACTCACTCACCGTCGTTAGTGCGTCCATGCGTTAAGACGGGTGTTGGGGACGCCTCACTCACTCATTCACTCACTTACTCACTCACACTCACTCACTCACTCACTCACTCACACACTCACTCAC
>JAVTVY010024419.1:0-86959 GCA_036873755.1 Hanleya hanleyi
ATCTAAGCAAGTTTCAGTTCAATAGTCTTCCCATGGGGCTCTATAATTCACCGGCTACATTTCAGCGTTGATTGAATTTATTTTAGGGCTGTCCTGCAAAACTGTGATTTGCTACCTGGACGATCTGGTGATATTATCAAGGTAATTGAGAACCTGAAGCCCTGGGCGGGTTGAGGTCAGAAAATCTTCTCCTGAAACCCCAACAGTGTTCATTTTGTAGAACTCAGATACATTATTTGGGACATATCCTCGACACAGAAGGCATATCTCCTGACACTGAAAAACTATACACAGTCAACGAGTTGCCTAAGCCGAAAAACGAGACAGAACTAGAACTACGAGGATTTATTGGACTCTCAGGGCACTACCGTCGATTTTTGGCAAATTACTTAAAATTAGCTCAATCTCTTTACCTCCTGATCAAGAAAGGTGGTCGAGTCGACCACAGACTAAGGAGAGACTGACAACTGCAATGGTTCCAGTTTATCAGAAATCATTCGTATTGTATATTGACACTAGCTCATATGCGGCAGGAGCGTCTTGTGTCAACGAGAGCCTTGATTAAGATTATACCAAGAGCTCCGGACTTCTAGAAGGCATTCATTTGGTCACAGAGCAGAAGCGTATTGAAAGTTAGTGAAATTGACCCATATTTTTTCAGGTTATCAGATCAAACTGTCAATTTATCACGAATTGCTTGTTACCACTCAGGACTGATTAATGCCCAGGAGCGCCAAGTATACTTCACCAATTCAAGTGGTCTTAGAGCAGAAGTCTATTGAAAACCAGTGAGATTTAAATATTTTTTTTGTGGCTCTTAGAGTCAGATTTGTTCATGCTTGCTTATTGCCAACATATTTCAATTATGATAATGCCCATGCTTGCTGAACCTACACTACATACTACTATCAAGGACTAAGCCAAAACTTTTGGATTTTGGATTTTGTCTCCATGAACGCATGTCTATCTGTTCAAGACGGAACATACCTAGGTGCACCAACAATTCACTAGCCTATGTAAAATCAGTTAGATTGACTCATTTTTACGGGTCACCAAGTCAAACAAATTTGTCAAAATTCAGTTATTCGAAGAATTATCTGACTTCGCCAGAGAGCCCCAAACTTGCATAGCACATAGAGTAGAATTCTATCCTAAAGTGAGTTTAACCTATTCTGGGGATCACTGGGTTAGTGTTGTTCCTCTATTCATCAATCGGTTTTTAACCACCTTAACTCAAGAATGATAAATTCTAGGCTTACTGACCTTACAATGAACACATACATGTGCTGATGGAATAGAAGCATATTATTAATTACTCCGATTGACATATACATTCTGTCATCGGGTTAAACCGTCAAATTGTCACCAATTCTTTGTTGTCATTGAACACTTGTCAACCAGGGGCCTATTTAAATACTGCCAAGGCCGAGGGGTTTTTAGTGCTTTACACGGTTCATGTCTTTACGTCTGTGGATATGCTCTTCTCAGAACTTGTGTTAACGGTTTCTCATTTGTTTTGATAGCTTCTGAGTGGAAGACGATGTCTTGCCGTGTCCTTGATATGGGCTGCTTACTTATTGACTTGAAGTCTCCGTTTTGTGGGAAACCTTACTGTATCCAGCGGAATCTCAACGATGGGATTATATACATAATGATCACAAAGAATTGCGGGAGACTGAAACAGATCAAGTGGTTCAAAAAGCTGGGAAACTTTGATCCCACTGCGGTGAGTGAATAGGCGAAATGGAGTGAATTGAGCGTTCATTATATGTAATGTTTACAAAGACTTGCGACAGAATGGAGCGAATTTACATCTCACCTACAAGCTAGGAATTTGGTAGTTTAATATAAGGGCCGATTACATTGAAAAATTAACTTCAGATCAATCAATGTACACTCGGTCAAAAGCGTTCAACGATATCGCAAGCAATTGTATTTGGGATACATACGCGGTTGAGGGGACGGACGAAGAACCAACGAGCATTCCATTCTCTCGTGGTCAGAGTTTGTAGCCTCCCATAAATTCGGCTAACACGCTCTGACTGCATTGCGCAGAAAACGCTGCGCGCATACGCGTTCGGTCTTCAGCAAATTCGATCTACAAAGGAAAATTGTACCTGTGTGCAAGAGAGATGGAAAATGCATCCAGGATATATAGAAAAGGAATTAACAAGTTTCAAACTAAATTATTAAACAAGAACGCCCGGTACAATTGCAACTTTGAATCTAGTCCACTCCGTTTACAAGCGGACAATGCTGATTGGCCGAGAGCCATGCGCAGAAAACTGGGCGCCTCGATTTCAACTCCAGTGCAATCAGATGGTATATTTGAAAGTATGAGGTATACAATCTGCCATGACTTGAGTGTGCGATTATGCAATATGCTCTGAATGATACGTCCTTCAGGACACCATACCGAATACCGAACTTTGATCCCCAATTGCAGTAGGGCTTCTGAAGTGAAATATTCATTTTTCTCTGAAATAATCTTTTCTCCCTCTTTTTTTTCTCGTTGTAGTTTGACGTAGATTTCATTGACTATTTTAGAGTGAAGGCATACCGGGTAAGAGCTACAGGCAGCTATAAAGATACAAAGGCAGCTTGTGTTCTCATGTGGGACGGTGATATGTTACACATGCCAGAGCCTCACTACGAAGTCGGGTATGAGAAGTCTTTCCAGTGGACAATCCTTCTTTTTGTTTTGCCTTGTTTTGCTTATACTCGCACGCATGCATATACACACACCTGTAGGCTGGGAAGTTCGCTGGTGGGTCGTCCGAACAAAAGTTCATATCTAATACATAAGTGTAAAAAAAGGTTTTAGACTAATTGTCGAAATATACAATCATAATTAATGCACCAGAATGTGTCGTTTTGCATCTGAAATTTCAAAAAATTGCAGAAGGGACGGCTCTATATGTCTAATATAAAGTATTTAAAATAGAAAATGGTGCCTGAAGCCACTGTTTCATCAATTTTGAGAAAAAAAATTAGCAGCAGGGAGGCCCATGCGGTCCAAAACGTAGGCCCAACTAGCCGGAGGATTAAATTTCGCATCTAACAATTTTTACAAGTAAAAAAAAAATATCTTTTTAATCTCGGGGAAACGGGGACCTCGGACCCGATTAGGTAGGAAAAGTGAGTTCCGCTTATCTTTCTGTACATCTTCAAAGTTTTTTGAAGAAGAAAACATTCCGTCAAAATCTACCGAAAACACCATTTTACTAAATTTAAATGTAACAAGAAAACTGACAAGAAAACAAGGAACTGACACGCAATGTTATAATTTGAAATAGAAGCAAATTCTACCAGCAGTGATTACAATATTGATAACGGCAGGATAATTAATGCTTTGGTGACTTAAAACTAGTGATCGAAATACCATACGTATGCTGACATTGTCAATATGCTTTTGTCGAGGAGTTCTATCTCGGTGAAGATAGGCAAGTTATTAAATTGGCTCGACAATATGATGTTATGTTTTTAATTACAACCTGTTTTTATTTATTCGTTGAAGACAAACTACCAGCACAAGACCGAATAAACAACATACTAACGGATCATGTGTTGTTATAGGTTAGAGCCTAAAATATCCCTTATATACATACAAAACTAACAAGATTAACTATGACTGCGCATGCGTTACTAAAAAATGAGAAATTTGTAAATAGTTGTGAAACTACGATATGTCCTCAGTCGATTTCCCTGTTCTGATTTTTGTTTCACCGAAAAAAGTACGCGCCACAGCTCATGGGTTCTTATACCATTCAGTTTTTGTTCTTGACTTGACATACCGCACCTAAGACGCTTCCATGTTGACAGAATGTTGGTATTGATGTTAGTAGTGTATATTACCCGATCTGAGTCCTATTTCACCCGGATGTAAAAATGACGTCACTTCCGGTTGTGATGAAAGAGGCGTTTTCATTGGCCAGGACAAGATGGCGTTCTGTGGGTACAAGATGGCGGCGTGTGGGTACAAGATGGCGGCGTGTGGGTACAAGATGGCGGCGTGTGGGTACAAGATGGCGGCGTGTGGGTACAAGATGGCGGTATGTAGAAAAACGTATAAAAGGAGGCGATTTTTAGTGGTGGGGTGTATTCATTGCACTACCTTACGGAGCACTCTGACTTACCTGCCTGCCTGCCAGCCTCACCTCTAGCCTGCGTGCCTGCCTGCCTGCCTGCCTGTTTGCCTGTTTGCCTACCAGCTTTTTTTAACGATAGGAGGAGAGAAAGCATGAGACGTGGAGAAGATTTTCCCTGGGACCCAGCAGCACCTCCGGTTGAAGTTTTACCCCAAGACGAGCGTGTCAGGGACATTTATCGACGTCACTGGGACCGTCGTCTATTGGACTTGTATAACTTTCGACTGCAGGACCTCACGTATCTGTCTACCTATGCCGAGAACATTTTCACAGATCAGGTGACAGGGTTCAAGTTGAATATGACATTCGGGTACATTTTACGGCACAAGGAGACGGACCAGGTGCGGTATTATTATCCCAGCAATAATACCTATGTGTTTGACCAGCCGTTCACGGTGACGGATGCGATTTCTCTGGAGCCACTCATCGACCAACTGACTACGTTGGATCCATTGGAATGGGCCCGGTTGCAACGCCCCAATACCCAATGGCTTGTGGAAATGGTGACCGTCACATTTTTCGTCACGAAAATGAGAGATCATCCTATCGGTGCTCCTGTACTACTACCCCCTTGGTTGCTTCATCGATACGGCCTGCATGCATTAACAGGAGGGCGAAACGGGCCCTACAAAGACCGGAAATGTCTGTTTCGGTGTTTGGCCGTGCATCTGGACGAGTGTGATCCCAAAGGTTGTGACAGAGTGTCCAATGGCTATTGGGAACAGTATTTTGAGCAGCAAGACTTGGATGAGCGGCACTTCCGTGGAGTCCCGTTCAAGAATTTGGATGACGTGGAAACACTGTTCAACATCAATATCTTTGTATATCGATTACGATGCGAGGATACATTTGTGGCTGAATTGGTTCATCGTTCAACAGAACGGTATGCTTCTACGATGAAAGTCAATGTGTCCGACGACAATGGCGTGAGTCATTTTTCGCTGATCTACAATATGAGCCAGTACGCCCAGTCTTACAGTTGTGACCAATGCCATCGGGTGTTTAAACATCCTCGGGACTTACATCGCCACGAGAAAATCTGTACGAACGTTGTCAAGCGAGTATATCCTGGTGGTGTGTATCATAATACGCCTACTATTTTCCAGGAACTGGCCGATGAGGGTCTGATCATACCGGAGGCGGACCGTTATTTTCCTTACCGGGCATGTTACGATTTTGAGGCCCTGTTGGAGCCCATGGACATGTTTTCAGCGAAAACGCAGTGGACGCAGCGCCATATTCCCCTGAGTGTGAGTATTTCCAGCAACGTACCTGGCTATGACGCTGCACCGGTCTGTTTCGTGTCCACCGGAGATTCCCATGAGTTGATCACCCGCATGATGGCGTATTTAGAGGAAGTCAGTGCGGCCAGTACGGAATTGTTGGTGTCCAAGTTCCAGGACGTACTGGACCAACTGGACGATCGGATTCCTATACCAGGTGTAGCGTTTAGTGACGATGACGAGTCCGAGTCGGAGCCGGAGCCGGAGCCGGAGCCGGAGCCGGAGCCCATGCAGTCGCAGGATGTGCCTTTACCGAAACCGTATGCGGAGAAATTGAAAGTGCGCTTCCTACAATATCTAGGCCAGTTACCGGTGCTGGGTTTCAACTCGGGACGATATGACTTGAACATGGTGAAGGAATTTCTCTACCCCTACTTGGCCCAGGCGAATACCATCAAGTCCGTCATCAAGAAGATCAATAATCATATGGCCCTCACTACCACATCACTGCATTTCCTGGATGTACGGAATTACTTAGCTCCCAATTATAGCTATGATCAGTGGGTGAAGGCGTATGACTGTGCACAAACCAAAGGGAGGTTCCCTTACACGTATATATCGACGCTCGACTGTTTGGAGGAAACACAGTTGCCACCCCGGGATGCCTTCTTTGATGATTTGAAGCAAGTGGAATGTCCGGAAGACACGTACCGGGAACTACAGCAGGTATGGAACGATCAACATATGCACACCTTGCGAGATTTCCTGATATGGTATAATAACTTAGATGTGGTTCCTTTCCTGCAAGCGGCCGAGAAAATGGTTCAACTCTTTCGTCGTGAGATGCACGTCGATATCTTCAAGGAGTGCTTGAGTTTACCGGGTCTGGCGCTTCGCCATCCTTTTCAAGCGTGTCCTACGTACTTCTCGCTGATACAGCAAAAAGATGCAGACATGCATGATTGTCTAAAGCAGAACATTGTTGGCGGACCGAGTCTTATTTTTCACCGTTACCACGAGAAGGACGTCGCTACTCTCCCCAGTGGAAAACCCTGTGCTAAGATCATCGGTTTCGATGCCAATGCCTTGTACCTGTGGTCTCTGGCCCAACCTATGCCCAGTGGCCATTATACACGTTGGTTGGCGGAAGGACAGCATTTTACACCGCAACGCACTCCCTACAAGCATCTGGCTGACCAGTGGTTGGATTGGGAAGCCTATCGACGGGGGATTTATATACGACACCAGACCAACGCCACAGAGAAGCGCATAGGAGATCGTCGACTCCCCGTCGATGGGTTTGCCCTGGTGGGTAGGACACCGACCGTATTCCAATTTTACGGTTGCTATTGGCACGGCCACGGATGCCATTTCAGCGCTGGACGCTTCAATGAACGACGTGGAAAAACACTGGAAGAATTACGGGAAGAAGTGGTGGAGAATGGTGATTATGTGAAAGAGAGAGGATACCATCTGATCGAAATGTGGGAGTGTGAATTTCACACCATGTGCCAGGCCCTGCCCCATTTACGGCGTTTCCTAAAAGAGCGCGAGTACCCGTTGAGTCGTCGGCAACTCCTGAATCTGCCACAGATGTTCGACGCCATTCGTTCGGGGGACCTCTACGGCTTTGTCGAATGTGATTTGCATGTTCCCCACACTCTCAAGCCCCTCTTCGCCCAGTGCCCTCCCATCTTTAAGAACACGCTGGTAGGTCGGGATGATATTGGAGACACCATGGGGGCCTATGCGGAGCAACGCGAGTGTTTGCCTCGACCTCGACGCATGTTGATTGGCAGTATGTGGGCAGAGAAAATCTTGCTGGGCACTCCGCTACTGCAGTGGTACATGAGCCACGGTTTGGAAATTACCAAAATATACCAAGTGATACAGTACGTCCCCCACGCCTGTTTTGCGGAGAATGCCGACATCGTGACGTCTGCCCGTCGTCAAGGTGATCAAGACCCGAGTAAGGCCATCATCGGTGAATCGTGGAAGTTGACGGGCAATGGGTATTATGGAAAAACGGTCACGAACCAGGATAAGCACGTGAACGTGAACATTTGTACTACTTCCCAAGCCCGCAAAAAAGTGAATTCTCCTCTGTTTCGATCCGTAGAGGTCATCCATGACGACACCTATGAAGTCACTTCAGCCAAGAAGACTATCCGTTACAACCTACCCGTGCAGATTGGATGTATGGTATACCAGGTGGCCAAGCTGAGGATGCTGCAGTTTCTCTATGATTTCATGGGTGTGTATTTTAATCCATCAGACTGGCAACTCATGGAAATGGATACGGACTCGGCCTACATGGCCGTCTCTAATGCGAATTGGGAGTCCCTGGTGAAACCTGAGTTACGTGCACAGTATGAAGCGGAACGGGACCAGTGGCTACCTCGACGTGACCATTACCAGTACGATAAGCGTACGCCGGGCCTCTTCAAGCTGGAGTGGAGTGGGGATGCTATGATTGGTCTCTCCTCCAAGACGTATTACTGTTACGGGGAGACGAAAATAAGTTTAGCAGCAAAGGGGCGAGCCGGCGCGATCCCAACATCGACAAAGCCTTGTACTTGAACGTGCTGCAAAGCCAGGCCAGTGCGAGTGGCACTAACCGAGGATTTCGGGTGGTGGACCACCAGATGCGGACGTACATTCAGCAACGAGACGCCTTTACTTTCTTTTACCCGAAACGGAAAGTGCTGGCCGATGGCATCAGTACCGCTTACTTGGACTTGTGAACAATGTCGAACACACACTATGACTGTTGATACACGAGTTAAAAACTTTAAAAGTCAGGATGGCCGAGTGGTCTAAGGCGCCGGTATTAAGTGCTGGTCTGCGAAGAGCTGGCGTAGGTTCGAATCCTACTCCTGACAGAATTTTTTTGTACCTTATACATACCACTTGTATTCTATTGTACATACCACCTGTATTCTATTTGTACATAGTGTAACTCTCCCTTCTTGTTGACTTAAATAAAAAAAATAAGTCAAAACCATCATTTTTGTGTTTTTTCATGATTTTTATTGAACATCAATGAACGTCAGAACAACAGCGTCAGAACAATAAAAAAACAATAGTACTGCGCGCAGTGCATTGAATTTAAGTTAACCAGAGAAATGGAGCATGCACATTAAAACGAGAGGCCGTCCAGTCATAGACGAGGACATCACGGTCTTCGGCTTGACAATAATCATCAAACATGTGTACGACCGTTGGCATAGAATGTCTTCTACTCCGGTGAGTCAGATAAAACACACAGTCTGTCCGCACACACTACTTAATGGTCCTTGTAATCTTTGAGTATTCCAACGCCACACTGTAGTAGATACGTCCATGAATTTCACCAAATCGGGATGCAGGGGTGCAAGTCCGTAGGAATCAAAGTATTCGCCTTGGCCTAGGGTGTCCACGTACACAGCCACCCAATGTTTACCGGGTCGAGACCCAGGGTCTGTATTCAGGATGTAGGCTGCTGGGGTGGTGGAGTGGGTGGGAAACACATTGCGTGGAAACACACCTCGAAAGGGTACCTTAGCATCTCGCTGGAGTATGGCCATCAGCTGCTCTGTGTCCATGACTCTAGTTGGCGTAGTCATACAGCACGTTTCTTTGCTGATCCACGCTGATGACGTTATCAAACTCGGCGTAGCAAATCACGTTAATGGTCTGGCCTAGAGCGATGGCGAAACGCAGTTTCAACCGTAGGTTTCCTTTCTTCAGCAAGGCCAGTTGATGATCGTGCTCCAAGGTGGGGGTGAGGTCGAAGGCGAACAACGTGTACCCACGGTGAAAGTCTCGTCGAGTGATGGTATTTCCTTCGTCCCGGTTGTTTTGTCCTGTGGCTGTAAACAGGTTCAGGTAGCTCCGCACATAGTTTTGGTTACCAAAATCCGGTTGTAATGGACGGGCTGGAATTTGATGGCCAGCCACGTGCAGTGCCAAAAAGTTGAGGTTGAAATGTTGAAAGGCGAACGGATTCTCATCTCACGCTCCATTGACAGCGGTGTTGGTCACACACGCTATGGTAAGACGCTTAGGGAGATCCCCTATAAATAAATTTTCACGATTGGCCATCATCGTACCTGCTGGCACAGAGAACACCTTGGTCTGTACGCGTCGGATGGGGTACAGGGCTGGTTTTTTCGATAAGGCTTCCATGTGACTCACCAACACCCCCTGTTGCAAATCCAACGTACGCGCAAACAGGGCTGCATCTTCTAGGACTATCTTGTAATTGGGGTCCTCTCCAGTGGCCATCAAGGCGAACGCAGGTGGGGAACGGATCAACTTGATCTTAATGGCTACACCGTTCATCATGTAGCGGTCTTGCAGGAACAGATCGGCGTGCAGTCGTCCCATCATATCGACGGACTTGCTATTGGCTGCTATGTTTTTGCGCGCGGTGAACCCATTATTGGCAGCGAGCACGCTATTCATGGATCCGGGTGTATCCTTGTAGTACAGCGAAGCTTGCAAGTGTGTTTTTTTGGCATCTGCACCGTACGACAACAGCGTCTCCAGGTAGGCTCGGTACGGGTACGTATTGGTGGACGTACTGATGAGTTTATCGCTCATACTCATATCCACCTGTTGGACCAAGGAGTGCAGCCAAAGATTCACCGGGCCTACTACCGCATCGTCCGCTAGGGGCTCCCCGGCTGCGTCCACTATTTTGGCTTTCACGTGCAAGTAGGTGTGGGCTAAATCCAGGTAGGCCGTATCTTTGTTTTCAATGGTAAATTCCACAGGTCCCATCCCCGTCAGGCTAGCCAGGGGTCGATGTTCTACCCAACGTCCTTCGGCTACACTGGTCTGGGTGGGTGGAATAGTCCACAAATCCAATTCACTGTTGGTAGACGGGCACGACTCGGAGTGAATGAATGCCATTATGCGAAGATGTCTCACCTACTACTCTTCTTCTTCTTCTTCTTCGTCTTATTCCGGGGTGTGCGTCGTCGGTGTGTCGGACGTCGAATGACTCTTCGCTGTGTCCGTGGTTGTCTTTTAAGGGCTTTGGCGATCAAGACGCTGCCTGCTTCTTTACCTCGTCGTTTGAAGGCTTGTCGGGGTGCTGTGCCTCCCAAGACATCACCGGCCACGTGCAATCCACTGCGTACCGCTTGCTTCCCCACCGCTTTGACACCCCGTGTCACCAAGGGCAAGAACGTTTTCACGATACTCCCCAGTATGTTCCCCAATCCGTGACCTCGTTGCATGCGTGCACCGCTAAAGATGGGCAAGCTCCCTCCCGTTTGTTTCTTGTAGTAGTCGGCATAGCTGGGCGTATGGCACTGGTAAGGCACGTACATTATACGAAGTGAGGAGAACGGGCTTGTCGGAAATGAAGTGTCAGCACCACTTTCCCTCGTTCGAATGCGACCGGGTGTCCCGTGTCATCTCTTATATCCACCGTGATCGTGTTGATATCGGTATGTCGTACGGGGAGGTAGAGTATGTGGTTGAAACTCTGGTTGACTTGATCGCCATACTTCTTTCTAATGGGGATCACCCGTAACAGAGGTGTGTTCACATCGCCCACAATATGGCTGTCCACTGCGTTCGAGTAGACGTAGAGTCCGTACATACCTACTTTCATATCCATCACAACGTCCCCGTTGTCAGTGGTGGGACCCGTGTAGACGCTGTAAGGCAGGCCTAACATTTGCTGTAGCCTAGGACTGAGTTTCACAGCCACGTTTGGGCTCAGCAGCATACAGGACTTGTCGTTGTGTGCGTTGACATCGAAGATCACGTGATTCTTGAAGGGGTAGGCTTTCAGGGGTCTTGAATTATTCGTCACCTCCCGTAGAGACTTGTAATTTAACAAGGTGAGCAGACCCTCTATGAACGTCTTGGGCGTATCGTATTGGCCTTCGGGGAGAGTGAGTCGGTGTACTTTGCCTTCGTAGGTGACGTCGTACCATACTTCTTCGTCTCGTACGTTGTACCATGAGTAAGGGTACTGAATATCCACCAGTCCACATTCCCACCGTCCAGGTAAATGTAACGGTTGTGGTAATTGAGTCACATACTTGGCCAAGGTGTTGTCAGGAAACACATCGAGTGAACTGTTACTGGGCAACGTCAGGTAAAACATGACGACTGAGCTTTCTGGCTTCTGCACCGGGTTTTTATAGGTTTTTTCCTCTAGTAGGGCTCCTGCCCCCTAATAGGGCTCCCAGGCCTTGGGCGCCTTACCTCGGCGTTGTGATCGTCGCGGTGACTTAGATCTGTGAACAGTACGTCCCCGTCGTTGTGGTGTTTTGGGCGGTGACATGGGGACCCAAGAAGAGGAGGGTGGTGGTGGTGGTGGTTGGTGTCGTCTACTCGTCGATTGCTGCATAAAGGCCCAACGGTTAGGATTCCCTACCAATTCTTGAGGGGAGTGTTTGTCTTTTAACCCCTGAGCAAAGGCTTCCCAGCCCGGTGGATTAGAGTGT
This sequence comes from Hanleya hanleyi, assembly GCA_036873755.1. NCBI lineage: Eukaryota > Metazoa > Mollusca > Polyplacophora > Lepidopleurida > Hanleyidae > Hanleya > Hanleya hanleyi. The sequence goes on from JAVTVY010024419.1 coordinate 11,821, forward strand.
TTGCGAGAACGTACCATATCATTGATCAAATCGGTCATATGAGACCCCGGCACCACTTGGTTTCGAATCAGCAGTTTTCCCTCATCGTTCCAACCCATATCGGAATTCTGTTTCACCCGGTCCAACAATAAACGAACCTTGGTCTTGAATGCTATAGGCACACTGGCCAACACTTCCTCTTCCAGCTGAGGTGATGATGGCGGCGGTGTGAGTGTGGGCGTTGCGGGTAGTGGGGTGGTGTACTACCCCTATATTGATCCATAAACGTCTTGTACCGGTTCAGCGTATGATGGTAGAGTTGAATTTTCTCGTGATCGGGTAGTCGACGTTGGAGTATACTATTCATCTCTTCGTCCAGAGACTGGAGTTGTTGCACTGTGGCAGGGACGGGATAGGGTGATTGCAAACTCTGTAACAGTCGAGGTTCCACCAGCATCATTTTTTCCGTATGTTCCATGTTTTAGCGTCCCAAGATGGAGCCTAGTAACGGTCCCAGTACGGTAGCGGCTAAGGGTGCGAGGAGTGCGCCGAGAAATCCACCTCGCTGTAACACCTGTTTCTTTTTCTTGACATTACCCGTCTTCTTCACCAGCGTTCGGAGACCCGCCTTGTGCCGTTGCAATTTCCCTTTCTGCAGAGGACTGAGAGGAACATTGCCTTTTAACACATTATGCGCCACTTCACACAAACACCATACCAAGTCGGGATCCGCGCCGCGCACCAGGGCCCGGCCCACCTCCAGTGGCGCGCTGCGTAATACGTGGAGGACCGGCGCGTGCTTGCGTATCCGTGCAGACATGATGAGGAAGTGACTGCTATAGGGTTGTGTCTTCTTCTTTTATTTGGGTGTGTACACCGTCTGCACCTCTCCGGCGAAAATGTGGGTGCGCAATCGAAGTGCCGAGGGGGTGTGTTGTTTCAAGTCGATGAGTAGATACCCGTGAGCTCCTTGGGTAGCATCTTCAAAGGCTTCTCGTACAAAGGCCGTGTTTTTAGGGTACATCTGTTTGGCCAGGTGCATAATTTGGGAAGCGTCTCTGGGGTTTTTGAATAACACCACATACTGAGCATTCAAACTAATGTTCCTGTGCTCTTTGTTCTTACTGAAGAGATTCTGCACGATGTAAATGATGCTCAACCGACGATGATGGCTTCCTTTGGTAAAGAGACGGGTGATTCGACTGTCCGTTTCCGTCATGAGATCGTCCACCACGACCAACGTGTCTTCTGGCGTATCCTAGGGAGGTAATCCGTCCACTAAGGTGAGTCCAGGGAGACGTGCCAGTTCCTCGTACGCCGGTTGCCAAGCTCCATAACACCACAGGATGCGAGCTACGGGAGGTGAAATGAGGGCTGACCCGTGTTGGATGAGGCGTTGAACGAAGTGTGTTTTTGCCGACCATGTCGGTCCAGCGATGAGACAGGTGAAAGGATGCTGCCACCGAGGATCCATAGCGCCGTTTTTTATGGGGGTGATTTGTAGTTCAGACGGAACGTCGACGTGGATCCCACCGGGGCTCGTAGTCGAACGGGTACCGTTGCCGTGGTAAACGTGATTCACCGGATCCCACTCTAAGTGTTAACGTGGTGGTGTTGGTAGGTGTGGGTGATGGCAGCGTCGTAGGAGGGAGAGTCGTGGTGGTGGTGGTGGTGGTGGTGGTGGATGATTCCACTTGACGTTGAGTCCCCGGTGGAGCAGCACTTGGACGAATGGTGTTGAAACAGGATATTACGTACGCCAAATCGTAGAACACGCCTCCAAATAAGGTACCCAGAAGCACTACTAGACACACCACAGTACCGACTTGTGCTTTTTCGAGCCCGTAACAGTAAGGGTAAATGTGCACTATCCATGGTACAACCCTACACTGAAGGATGGAGGCGATGTGAGGTAGAATTTATAGTCGTTTCATGTCACGGCCTGACACCCAGGAATTAAACGAACTGGGCCAACCTTGCCATTTGACGATATGATAGGGGATGCCACGTCGACGTTCCGTTTTCAAAATCTTTTCCACCGTGTAGTAGTCTTTCCGTGTTTTCACCACCGGTTGTAATTCCGCCTCGTAAAACGTGCCTTGCAGTGTTTCTCCTTGTAGATCTTCCAGTTGATAGACGTGTGGCTGTCGAGGTTTATGGCGAACGATGACAAAGTGCTCGTCACTCCAGTTGGGCAAGTAACTTTTCTCAAATTGCTCTTTCACTTTACTGATCCGTACCACATCTCCGCGTTGGTAACGGGGTGACGTGAGTGGTGGACTGGGGTCTATCGAGTACAGCGTACGGCGCACTTGATGTTCGTTGCGTTCTGTCACATCGAGGGGAGCTCGCTGGATACTGCGATGATAGGCTCGATTGTACCCTTGGGCCAGTTGAGGTAGTACATCGATGTACCGTCGGGTGTTTTTGGCGGTAAAATACTTGTACATTCGTCCTTTGAAGGTACGATTGAAATCGTTTCACCACAGAGGCTTTGGTCTCGTTGTACCTATGGAAGAAAAATACCTTCTGTTTCTTAAGAAAGGCTTGAAAGGGACGGTTGAGAAATTCTGTGCCTTCATCCGTTTGCAAATAGAGGGGTTTGCGCCCCGTCTTGAAAATCTGCTGGAACGCCCGTACCAGATTCTCTCCTGTTTTGGTGCGAATGGGTAGTACTCATGCGTACTTGGATAAAATATCGATACAGTTCAACATGTACCGATGTCCATCATTGTGGGGTGCAAATCGACTCATATCCACTAAATCAGCCTGCCATTGTGCGTCTATGCCTCCTACGATGACTCGGTTACGGCGAAAATGTCGTCGGGCTGCTCGATGTAAACTATAAGTGTCTTGGGTTTTTGATGCCTTGGGAATGTGCAGCTCGAGCGAGCGCTCCTACAGCGCTATAAGCGGCTGGACTGGTAGGGTTGTAATACAAATCGGTTAACACCTTGTTCACAGTGGTACGCCACGTAGATTCCGACCGTCCACCTTTTCTCATCCCCTTTCGTGTGCTTGTCTTCCTACCCCTCATCGGAGTGCCCCTGGTGTGGGTCCCCGTCCGGGTTGCGCCGTGGTGTGTTCGCTTCATGAGTAGACACTGACAGTCTAGCCTCTGTGCACCCTATAGATATAGTACTTCATCGACCATGGGGATTACTTTTTCCAAGGCTGTCCATAGATCAGGGTCCAGAGTAAAACCACCTCGCTTCAGACAGAGGAGTCGAGCAAAATAGGGACCGCGGAAAATGTAGACGTCGTCACACAGGTGAATGCTATCACCCTCGAGGTCACCCAACAACACCCGTTTCAAGGTAGTCCACCCTTCCGGGGATAAAGAGACACGCGCTTGTTCAGACGTACACCAACACCTACTGTCGTCATCGATGAGCTCCACGCGTTTGGGATACAACAATAGGGTGCAGTCCGGTGTAAGAGTGCGGGTAGCTACAGAGTGCGCCTTGGGGTGCAGTACGTCGTGGACGTCGGTGATAATAGCTTTCAGCGCCTGCCATAATGCCGGACGGAGTATGATAGAGGCACCACCACGCTGTTCTAACCGGGGGAAAAAGAATCATCTCTACCACTTCGACTCCCACGTGCATGAAATCGACTTCGGGCTCTTTTCCCTGTAACAACCGTGTCAATAGAGTCCATCCTGCTAGGGTTAAACATAGCTTCACCTCTCGGGGGTGTTCTTCGATGAGCTGCAGTTGATGGTCATAGACGATCAGGATGACGTCAGGCTTGAGTTGGATGAAGGCAAGCTCCCTAAGTTCTCCGTGCGCTGCCATGGTGGTGAATGACAAAACACCTACGAGGCAAGTCTGTATATATCGAAGGGGATGCACGTTTTTTTCTCCTTCGTGAAAGTCCGTGATGACTCGTGTCTATTAAAACCGTAGCCGTACACGTTATAGGTTTTTTTTCGCGCCTGTCTTTATCCGTACCTGTATACGTTATAGTTTTTTATTTTCCACCCTCTACCTTCGTGAATGTCCGTGATGATTCGGGCTGTAATGTTATAAAGATAGGAATGGATTTAACCTAGGAATTGGCCATAGACCAAATCTGAGGATTGTAAATTAACCCAGGAAGGGTTAAGCGCGCAGACCTCGGCGTAGGCACCTTGTAGGCCACCAATCAGCGACGCGTACATCGAGTCTAATGTTATAAATAGACGCAATCATTTAACATAGGAATTTGCTATAGCGAATTTCGTGTAAAATGAAGGGATTCTGACGTGACCCAGAATGCATCACTCGCGCCAATACATAGCTGTACATGTCATGCATTGGGGCTAGAGAAAAATGTTTCAGGGCCAACCCTAATGTTATAAACATAGGAATGGACTTTAACCTAGGAATTGACTATAGGTGAATTTTGCGCAAAATATGAGGATTGTAAATTAACCCAGGAAGGGTTGGGCGCGCGGACCTCGGCGTAGGCACCTTGTAGGCCACCAATCAGCGACGTGTACATCCATTTTAATGTTATAAATAGACGCAATCTTTTAACATGGGAGTTTGCGATAGCGAATTTCGTGCAAAAACAGGGGATTGTAAATTAACCCAGGAAGGGTTGGGGCGCGCTATATTGGCCAATCAGCAGACCCGAATAAGAGCCAATCCGCTGTCGATAAAAAGAGCCAATCCGCTATCGCTAAAAAGAACCAATGAAGCCAGCATCACCTACTTTGAAACAGCCAATGGAAATCTACTGTATTTCAGTATAAAGCCAGCGGGAGCGTGGTGAGCGTCATTCCAATCACCTTTCACATACTGACAAGACGTATTGAAGCTATTGAAGAAGAAGAAAAATGATGAACAGCAGAGTGCGAGTCGCAAAAATGTCGACAACAGGAGCTTCGGGGAGAATGGCGGTGGCACGGAGGGAGATAGCGCGGAGACAAAACAACTGGATGATAAAAGCCGTAAAAGATTTCTGGTTGGGGGAAGTGCGTGAATGGTGCCGACAGGTGGATAACCATTTCACTCCGGAGGCAGCCAGGAATCTGCGTGCCCTGATCGTGCTGGCTAGGACGGTCAGCGATGAGGCCTGGTTGATACAACTAAAGCAGCGATGGAGGAATTACATCCTCCTCCTCCTCCTCTACAAGAACAACAACAACAACAACAACAAGAGCCGGAATTCGTCGACATCACCACCATACCACCAGGAAATTTGCTCCAAGATCTGCCCATTAGTGATGTCGACGAAGAGCCACAAGAACAACATCAACACCGGTACACCTCGCAAGCGTACCGGTACTTTTCAATCAGCGATTTTACGGAGTAGACAGGCAAACTCCCCCTGAATGAAACAGGGTAAACAAATTGACCTCAACGCCCCTTTTCAGGGCCAACCAAAGGCCCTTTTCAGGGCCACCCCAATCTACCGAAAGGGGGAACTTCTAACTTGGCACATTGAATTCAAATCAGTTCCTACATGATCTCCTCTATATTCTATATAATTACCAATCTCCAACTCCAAAAAACAATCCCTGCCCCTCAACGGCCCTTTTCAGGGCCAACCCCTTAAAAATCTTCCAACACACAGGGGTTTTTTTCTCAGTGTTTTAGGGCCAACCCATGCAAAAATTTTGTACAAAATCAGGGGATTGTAAATTAACCCAGGAAGGGTTAAGCGCGCGGACCTCGGCGTAGGCACCTTGTAGGCCACCAATCAGCGACGTGTACATCGACTCTAATGTTATAAATAGACGCAATAATTTAACATAGGAATTTGCTATAGCAAATTTCGTGTAAAATGAAGGGATTCTGACGTCACCCAGAATGCATCACTCGCGCCAATACATAGCTGTACATGCATTGGGGCTAGAGAAAAATGTTTTAGGGCTAACCCTAATGTTATAAACATAGGAATAGATTTTAACCTGGGAATTGACTATAGGTGAATTTTGCGCAAAATATGAGGATTGTAAATTAACCCAGGAAGGGTTGGGCGCGCGGACCTCGGCGTAGGCACCTTGTAGGCCACCAATCAGCGACGGGCATTATTCGGTTTGCCGTACATTCATACTAATACCTGGCCGCTGTTAGTAGGAAGTTTTTGCATTGACTCAGTGTTATTTACCTATTGTTACCTAGGTGTGTGTGTGTGTGTGTGTGTGTGTGTGTGTGTGTGTGTGTGTGCATGTGCAGGACTTGGTGTTATTTTTGTGCTTTGAGTTACAAGTTTCCTCTTTCGGAAAGATTGGGTGGCCCTGAAAAGGGCCTTTGTAAGATGTAAGGGGTTACATCGTTGGGAACAGGTCGGCTTGCTTTCTCAGAGTACACACCGGGCATTTCAACGCTATGAGTTTACACACTATGGGGTTGTGATCGCCCGTAGGCTCTGGTATTCGGGCATGGCGGTGTATACAGCCTATACACAAGGCTTGATGGCCACAGGGGAAAATGGCGTATTTGGCGAAGTGATTACAGCATTCCACGCAGCGTAAATATTGTGCTGCTTTGCATTCTGTATTTGGCGCCAGTCTTCTTGCTATGGCAGCAGTGTAGTACACGATGTCTTCCTGCTGCTGCTGCTGCTGCTGTAAACCTTCCATTTCTTGTTGTTCTTTTTTCTATTTTCTCTTTTCGTCTGGGCATTTTCGTTTTCGTTGAGCATTTTCTCTTTCTGTTGCTTGTGGCTGTAAAATACCCATCTGTTCTTCTTTTCTCCTTTCTGTTTCTTGGTCTTGGGCTTGGGCTTGATGTTGTTGTTTGTAGATATCTTCTAGCACTCGGTCAATTTGGCCAAATCGTTGATATTCGAGTGCCGTAACATCCGGTGTCACTTGTGCTCCTGGTGGTCTTCATTATCGCCGCCCTGTGGTTGTTGTTCATCTTTAAATAGGTCTTGTATAATATCATCCAGCCATTGGTCATCATGTACCATATCGATGTTCTCTAGCGGTTGTAGTTCATCATCTATCATGAACTCTTGTAATAAGTTGTCAATATCCATGGTTTCAGCTTGAGCCATGATGTAATTGTGAATGAATGACTAAATACTGCGCGCTATTTATAGTGTAACCATAGAGCACGCGCATGAACGCGCGGTCGTGAGCGAAATCTTTAGATCATATCTTTGCGCTGGCCTAGGCAGAAATTTTTTGTGTTTGTTTTGCAACTTTAAACCGGTGTGATTTTGCAATAAATGCGAGTGGACGTATAAAATTTATTTGAACTTGAATTAGGGGAACTCATCGTGCAGCACTGAAAAATTCAGAAGGCTAGCGGCAAGCGAACCCGCTATTTTTAATCCTTTTATCGATTTTTAGACCCGTAACGTTGGGTAGCGTAGTATGGAAAACGCGGTACACTTGAAATAAATCGGTTTTCCTCCGTAAAAGTACATGAGGTATCTTCCTCACAGCCTTATAATGTGACCCTGAAAATTGCAGCACGTTTATCGAAAGAAAAGTAGGAATTTTTATCGTATCACGCCGGCTACGGTAACACAGCGCTATACAGTCTGCAGGCAAATGCGAGTACAGCTATGCATGGCTCATGGCTCATGGCTCATGGCTGCCGCGGCCATGTTGGAAATTGGCGGTGTTTTTAGACGGCCATGTTGGAAAATGGCGGTGTTTTTAGACGGCCATGTTGGAAAATGGCGTTGTTTTTAGACGGCCATGTTGGAAAATGGCTGTGTTTTTAGACGGCCATGTTTTAAAATGGCGGTGTTTTTAGACGGCCATGTTTTAAAATGGTGGTGTTTTTAGATGGCCATGTTGATAAATGGCGGTGTTTTTAGACGGCCATGTTGGAAAATGGCGGTGTTTTTAGACGCCCATGTTGTAGAAAAACGTATCAAATGGCATAATTTTTAGTGGTTGGGTGTATTCATTCACAACTACAATCATGGCTACAAGACGGAGGTTATTCCACGATCCTAGAGAACGTAGAGAGGTGATTACCAGTGAAGAAGATGGCGGTGGTGTGACAATAATTACAAGCTTACAGCGGGTGCATAATATTGCCCATACGTTGAGACGGCGAAGTGAAGAACAAGACGAGGAGGTCACGGACGCTATGGAAGAAGATCAGGATGTGACGGACGATGAAGAACTCCCCGATCTAGAGTGGTTAAACAGTAACAGACCCCCAGCAAATACAGCGGCTACCCAAACACCAATTATAACAAAGCCGGCTACAGAAACAGGAACGCCAGCTACAACAACAACAACAACAACAACAACACCACCATGCTCTTGGGCCGAGGTAACCCGCCTGAACGAGCAGATTAATGAAATGAGGGAAGACATGGATCAAATGGACGCTGTGAAGTTTAAACTACAACAAGACCTACATAAGAAAGAAAGTAAATCAAACTGTAGCGTGTGTACCAACGAGGAAAGCCTGTACGCCCTATTCCCGTGCGGGCATTTATGCCTATGTGAGGAATGCTGGGTAACCCTAACATGTATAGGGGAGACGTGCCACTGCGCTGAAACGGACGAACTGCATTTAAAGATCAAGTGTCCCGTGTGTAGGAAGCAGGTGTCCGGGGTGAAGAAAATCTACCGCTCGTAAAAAAAGTGTCGTAACACTTTCCAACGGCCCTTTTCAGGGCCACCCAATGTTTTCGAAAGAGAACTTCTAACTGAAAGCACAACACCAGCTCCAATCATCACACTCAATGAACACTAACACTCATTTTTGAATTTTCTACTATTTTTATTAACACAATAGAATGAACGTGTTCACCACAGTAGACTCTGGGTATTGAATTTTTTAAAACAAATATAATTTGCACATAGAATGAACATAAGATGAACATAGAATGTAGGAATACGATAATATCTGAATGTTTTCAATGCAACAAGACTTGAAAATGTTCAATATTTATACAACAAGACTAACACAATAGAATGAACGTCTTCACCACAGTAAAACTCTGGGTATTGAATTTTTAATACAATTATACGCTATGAAGGCGCTTCAATGAACGTAGCATGTAGGAATACGGTAAATGTCTGAATGTTTTCAACACAAGACTTGAAATGTTCAATAGTTATGCAACAAGACTTGTTTGAACTCATCATCGTCTTTCCGCCCCTGGTGCACGTAGATGTAGGTAGCAATCTGTTCACGTGGAATTCTGGGAGGACAGGCAGCTTCCAATGCCAGGGCAATTTGCTCCTCGGTCACGTCCTGTAGTGCCTCAGTGATGAGCGCGTATGATGGTATTATATTGTCCAGACACGTATGCGTGTTTATCGGACTGTTGTTCACACAGCCTGCACATGCTTGGATACGCAAGTGTCGAATGCGAGGTCTGACATGATCCATGAATGTGTCGATGTACTTCTTACAAATATACTGAGTCACATGGTCAGACAGGGCTTCATGAATTATAGCTGTGAGACTCTGCAACTTCCGCCACGCCGTTATTTTCAAGGTGACGCCCTGAGGACAAGGAACACGCTCTTGCGTATCTAACCTCATTTTCCATTTCCGTATATGCACCAGGAGCTGGTCGTTGAATCTACCACAGCTGACAAAGATGTCGTCACCCACATAAAATTTCACTTCGTCACTCCCCTGCTGGTCAATGACCGCATCGACGGCGTAATCAATGGTCTGTAGTTTTAGCCAGGTGTCGAACGCTAAGGCGATATGCCTAGCTGGTCTGTCGTTAAAGGCCGATACGTTAAAATGCACTTCTTCGTCTTTGACACTCACAGTTAAATAGGCTGAGAGCTCCCAAATGTTCGTGTGGGCTGCCTGGTAGGCCTGCTGGATAATGTTATTGATCTGCTGCACAGACATAGGAAGTTGCACCTCTTCTTCTTCTTTCACTGGCTCAGGCACTTGCTGGGGCACTGGCTGAAGCACTTGCTCAGGTATTTCTAAAGGTGTTAGTCGGGGCCGTTTGGGTCGTGCACCGCGTTTGGCAGGTACATCAGACTCTGGGTGCGTACGTTTGCTAGCTGTACGCTCTTCGGTGGTGTCCATGACTAAGATATCATCATCTTGTACAACGTGGGCTTGAAGTAGATCTGCTAGTTCTTCATTTCCCGTCTTCTTCAGCCCCTCCACGAAGGCTAGAAATGCATAGGGGCCAGAGCGCAGTAGACCATCGATGAGGGCTCTGTTTTGTCCTGAAGTGGTTTTCTCAGCCATGATATCTTCGACACGCTGTTTCAGGAGTATGTTTTCCTCCATAAGCAGATCACATAATTCGGCCACATGCTGCATCTCATCAACGAGGCGAACACGGTACTTTCGAAGCTTCACTTGCTGGGATGACTCCATGACTGTGGACTCAGGCTGGTCAAAAACGGTGTAATAGGCTGGTGAAATTGCACTGGTAAAATGAAAAGCTTCTCCACATCTCCTACAGCCAGGTAGGCAGGCAGGCTGGCTAGAGGTCAGGCAGGCAGGCAGGCAGGCAGGCTGGCAGGCTGGTCAGGTAAATCAGAGTGCGCCGTAAGGTAGTGCAATGAATACACCCAACCACTAAAAATCACCCCTTTTTATACGTTTTTCTACAACATGGCCGTCTAAAAACACACCCATTTTCCAACATGGCCGTCTAAAAACGCCGCCATTTTCCAACATGGCCGTCTAGAAACACCGCCATTTTCCAACATGGCCGTCTAAAAACACCGCCATTTTCCAACATGGCCGTCTAAAAACACCGCCATTTTCCAACATGGCCGTCTAAAAACACCGCCATTTTAGAACATGGCCGTCTAAAAACACAGCCATTTTCCAACATGGCCGTCTAAAAACACCGCCATTTTAAAACATGGCCGTCTAAAAACACCGCCATTTTCCAACATGGCCGTCTAAAAACACCGCCATTTTCCAACATGGCCGTCTAAAAACACCGCCATTTTAAAACATGGCCGTCTAAAAACACCGCCATTTTCCAACATGGCCGCCTAAAAACACCGCCATTTTAAAACATGGCCGTCTAGGAAAAACCCCAGTACATCAACACACACCAACAAGTCTAGACATGTACCAAAGGCCACGCCTCTTTCAACCCAACCGGAAGTGACGTCATAGTTACATCCGGGTGAAATACGGCCCAATTTAAGCTATATATACTACTGTTGTCGGATCTGACGCTTGGTTTATCAATACAGGCTCACAATCCAAGAATCAACCATTGCCTGTTATGTGGATTATTGGATCTGGCAAGGGACCGAAATAACATGGGAGATGACTCCCGGTGCTCTTTTTAGGATGAATACAAGCTAGAAATTTCTGTAAGCCATATTGTAGTCTATGTTATCATCCAAAGCTAGTAGAGAGAGAGAGAGAGAGAGAGAGAATTAAGGTTTAACGTCGTGGGTTGAGTTAGTGAGCGTTAGTGAGGTGCTTGATTTGACTTGTTCCTTGTCACCTCTGGTTTATCTTTTTTCTGTTTGTGAGGTTCCTTGTTTCTCATAATCACCAGCTGACCAGATGACATGTTGTTCAACACGTGTTCGTTAACTTACTTGTGAAAGAGTAGATCTTTATTATCGAATTAAAAGTTACTTGGTCAATTGCTCTTAGGTAATTGTTTTGTATCATATATATTTACCGTTGATCAAACTTTTCTTTTTGTGAAATCGTTTCTTTATGGGGAACTTTAGCAGTCGCTTCGTCGTTCAGGAAAAAACACACAAGGAAATTCGGCAGAAGCTTACACCGGATACATAAATATGTGACGAGTTTCGCCAGGCTTATTATCGACATCTGATTTGTTAGTTGTTAAATGATCTCCATCTTTAAGATGATGAACACTAGACTTTTACCTTTCATTCTCTATCATATTCCAAACTTTTTTGTTAATGGTACTTTTTTTCCAGAAATCACTTTTGTTCTTTTTAATGGTTCTACAGGTTTTAGCTCCGGTAAATTATCGGAAGCATGAAGTGAGAATTTTCGCACATTGTCTAGCTCCTTAACAGTCTTCATTGAACCCTGGTTCTTTAATATGTGAAACTCCGGAGGATTTCGGTATTGTCTCATCAGGAATTTCAGTCACCGGGTGCGGGAGTAGTTGTATAATATCTGATGCATCAATGAACAAATCTATCGATAGTTTTTGCAAATAAACTGTTTCAAATCTAAAGTTCTAAAAAAGTTATATCTTGATGAAAGAGGATCATCAGCTGAATGAAGGGCTTTTAGTACAGTGGGAAAGTGATCATTTCTGTAAAGGTCATCGTGAACAGACCAAACAAATTCTTCGTGTGCAGTCAGATCTAAAATTGAGATCTGTAATGATGAATAGGTTTCTTTCCCTGGATGTAAGTAGGTGTCAGAACCACCATTGAAGATACACAAAGAATTGTTTGATATAAAGTCTTTTTGTCCACCTCTTGCGTTTCGCTTCAATTTATTACCTGTTTATGGTAGGATTCTGCTGGTGGATTGTTAGTTCCCGAGGCCCGCCCTCTGTACATGTCATTTGACAAATATATGTAGGTTTATTTTTTCGGTGGGAAATTTAAGTCGAACGACGTCGAACATTACAGGTTAGTTTTTCTAGGTTTCTCGTATTTACCAGGTTACCCCATGCTAAAGCGTTTACTCCGTCAGACGTCCAAGACGCCCATCCATGTGCATCAGATGAGTTATTTGAGCTGATCTGTCATCACAGCTCCCGAGCGAGCGTATCAAATTGCGCTTAAGACGGTACTAGGGGCCGTGTGGATACTTCATAGTCTCCACAAGAACAGCTACAATAAAAGCGCGGCTGAGATACTAAGGCTACGTCCGAGAATCCACCGTATTCTCGGGTCTGAATGTTAGGTGTCGACGAATACCTTCCTGTGGAGTCATGTGGTTGCTTTTTAGTCGCTAGACGGCATCAATTCTTTCCACCTCTTGCATATGGCTCAAATTATGGAACTTTTACTCTAGAATATTCTTTGTCACCACCATTAAAATACCTACTGACGAGCCGTGTGTAGCCATTCTATGCTCATGCAAAGCGTGGGAATGATATTGTGTATATTAGCGCCATCCCAATTTATCTTTATCTGTTCATTTGAGAAAAAGTTCTTTGAGTTAAAAAGCTTACGGTTCATAATCTTGAACTAACAAATGAGGCTCAGGTAAATTTGGTCAAACTCTATGTAGGAGTGTTGAAGAATAACTGAGCGAGCATGATGGCGGCGCCCACTATCTTATCTGGTTGAACTCACCAAGAAAAAAAACGTCTCAATCAGTGAACATATTTCTACATTTTTATCATGAGCTAATGCTGGCCGTCTTAGAATTGACCGTAATTTTGAGGAAGCTACCTTTACTTACCATCTTGACCACTGATTGTTTCTCAACCCAGGTAGATCAACCTCACCTCTTAGCAAATTTTATGCCTTTGTCCTGCAAATTGTATGACCAGATGAGGCCACATATAGCCAGGAGCTGTACAAGTTGTTTCATAGATAGAAATGATGATTATGTAGTAAATACCGGGTTTCCTGATGCGATATTTGCTTCCTGAAGTAAACATACAATACCCATTTACAAACATTCAGAGAGTGCTGATGCCGCTATTTCGGCTATTTCTATTTCGTCATAGATTGCAATAGAAGCTAGGAATGCAGAAAATCCAGTGTAGGCCTGTATTATTCTGTGTCACTTCTGTAATGTGAACAAGTTGCATCGTAAGGACTATGTCCCCATAGGACAGTTATTTTTTTGTGTATAATACAGTTGACATATATTCAGCCTCACTATGAGAAGGCCTATTCCGCTGTTTTGGGGTTGTTCGGTCAGAGTGACGGTCCGCGATTTGTAATAATCTTTGTGACGTCACTGAGCTGTACAGGGAACACGTGTTTGGTGTTCGGTCTGTTTGTAAACCGAATAAACCTATATTTTCAGGTATGTTGACTATATTATTGTATTGTAAAGCCAAAGAGGAACATTGTTAGTTTGTGTCCACAGCGTATTGCATGATCTTCTAGTCATAGTTTGTACCGTAAAGATAACTTTGAATTACCGCAACTGACGAACACTGGACCGTAGATAACCCATATATTTGGCGCGTTTCTGATGCAATGTTCCCGGTCGGATTTATTTTGATGTAATTAACTGACTTCGTAAACATTTACTCAATAGTGTGAACATTCCATGAGGATTCTTGGATACTAAATCATCTGGCATTAGCGAAGAATACTTACTTAAGTCTGTCTCAGTGTGAAACAACTGGTAACATCAGTCACAACAATTACATTTATTCTAGTGATAAAATGTGCTTCGTAATAATCTGTGTGACGTCACTGAGCTGTACAGGGAACACGTGTTTGGTGTTCGGTCTGTTTGTAAACCGAATAAACCTATATTTTCAGATTTGCACTGTTGTTGTGTGCGTCACTGTCTTCCTGTCTCCAGACCCAGTTGAGGGATAACATTTGGTACCGTGACCAGGATTGGATCGCTATACATTGTCGAGTACCCAAACCAAAGTGGACTAGATGTTCAAACGACTGGAACGATGTGGCGCTTGCTGGGACTGATTTATATGAGAAGCATCCTCTCTCTCGAATCGAAGTACTGGGTTGACAGGAAAATTAAATGTAAAAACTGTACATATGTAAATTAATTATTAAACCAGAATACACAACGAGAAGAGCAAATACGGACAGTAAAACACTGATGAGATTCTACCAAGGAAAAAACAGTGAAATTATCAATTTCCCATCAGTAGTGGAAAAATAGGCATACTGATCCAAGTGCGCTAAATGAGGAGGGTAATACAATAAACTCTTCTGCAGTAAAAATGAACATAAACTGAGCTCTATGAATTGTCAGTAGGGGAAAAGTAACCACCCTGAACCTGGAGCAGGGTGAGAGCATTTCACTGTGTTGGAGTAGTAGTGTATTAGCAGTCGCCTCACTGTGGACGATTGACTGGAGAGACGCCAACTGTATTTCTCTGAGGTATATCCAGTATATCCTGCATATTTTGACTGGGTTGAAGTCGCTATCCATAGATGTAAAAGAGTCTGCCTGTGGAACACTTTGGTTCGTTCTCTGCCAGTGAGGAGGCTACCACTGAACACATTCAAGGAAAAAATGAGTCTCATCCAGAATTTCTTCAACTGATCAACGACTGAGGCGATACTGAACTATTGTAGCTGAACTTTATTATATGCAATTTATTCACTTTTTGAACTGTAATGTTAGAGAAATAATTGAAGTGAAATGAACTGAGCATATATGAACACTGTCATTGATGTGTCGCCACTGATTCACACAAACTGTTATTGGTTGCATATACACTGGAAGAAACTGAACTGTTCTACAACAGCCACACAGGTACAGGTAATTGGTACAGGATAACACATTGGTTGATTTCATTGAATATTTGGTATGTATGTGTTATGGGATCGAAGTATTTGGTATGTATGTGTTATGGGGTCGAAGACTGGCGTAAATTTCAGGAGTTTATGTATGTTGTGGGTCAGTCGCTAGCATCATTCTCTTCTAGTTACCACAGTATACAATTGTTATTTAACCTGTAGTTGACATCTTGACAATATTCTACCCATATTGGTTCTCTGCGCATGTCAAAATGGCTGATTCTGAATACGAGTTCTCTGTTAAACAGAAAATCTATGCCCTTACAGCTGCTCAGCTAGTGGACTTGTTGAAATGTCAGGCTGTCCCTGGTAGTCATACTGTAGAACAGGGGAGAACAAAGTTAAGTAGGTCAGTTGAAAAGTTCCTTAGTACTGAAGTGACTAAGGAAGATGGGGGATTAGCCACGCTCCTGAGTATTGAGAGTTTCATCGCTGACCTGGCCGAATCACCAAGCAGCATGAACAATGCTGGTGACACCTTAGTTAATACTCAAGAAGGCACTGTGCCGAGGTCAGGCTGGAGAAAGGAGTTTAAATTTTCCGGACAGATCAAAGACTCCTCTCAGACGGACCGGCTAAGCCTTGTGAGCCTTAACTATCAGATAGACCTTGCTCTGAAACAGGGCTATTCCGAGGATGATATTATTCAGGCTATTCATCGAGCAATAGCACCTGGGATGGGGTTGAGGAGCTATTTCCAAGTCAAGGGAGTCCGACTGCAGACCATTCGACGGATGCTAGGATCCTATTATAAGGATAAAAGTGCTACTGAATTATATCACCTGTTGTGTTCTGCTGTACAAGGTGAAAAGGAGGATCCACAAACTTTCCTCATTCGAGCTATGGATTTGAAGCAAAAGGTGATTGTTGCCTCAGATCAAGAACCCGCTGATGTCCGCTATGATGAGCGTTTAGTTCAGAGCATGTTTCGTAGGACAGTTCTATCTGGGTTCCAGAACAATGTTGTCCGCCAGGAAATGCGAGCATGTCTTGAGGATGAAACCATGAGCGACGAAGACCTGCTTGCGAAACTGAACAAAGTGGTCGCTCATGAGTCTGAACATCAACAAAAAGTAGGCTCTGGGAAGAACAGAGCAAGAGTAACCTCAAATCGGATTCAAAGCGACATTGGCGACGAGGATGGAATGGACAGTGTAGGTGCAGCTGCTAAACCAAAACCAGTCAAAGGGACACTGCCGTTAGAAATGAAGGCTTTAAAAACAGAAATTGCCGCACTATGCAGTCGACTGGAGAAAGTGGAACAACCTGGTGACACTCAGTCCACTGATAATTCTTGGAGAGCGGACATGCGGTCGAGTAACAGTTCTTGGAGAGGAGGCAAGAGGGCTAAGCAACCATTTCGAGGTCAGAGAGGTTGTCAATCTTGCATAGATGATGGCAAGGGGTCATCATGCGATCATTGCTACAAATGTGGTTCATCGCAACATTGGCACCGGGGTTGTAAGAAATTCGGTCGACAATCTAACCAACAGGGAAACTGAGTCCGGTTGTGTCAAGGGGACCAGACATGACCGGCAACCTGAGGTCCCAGTCAACAGAGGAAAATTGTTTCGAAGTTAAGACTTGTTCGACGACCAGCTATCCCACAGGAAAGGTCAAGGGAACCCATGGTAGGAACCACACAGTTGCCAGGCTGATTGGAAAGAAATGCATGGCGAACTATCTGATTGATGGGGTAGCGACTAAAGCACTGTGGGATACCGGATCGCAAGTGAGTCTTCTGCCACGGTCGTGGCTAGATACACATTTCCCAGGGAGAGGAATTAGTGATTTGAGAGAACTGATGCCCGAAGAACTCAAACTGAAGGCAGCAAATGGGACTAAATTATCCATTGTATGTGATTCCGGTGATGATAGAACTCTCCCTGTTCCGATGTTGATCACAGAAGACCCAGGTCTGAGTGTTCCATTGATAGGATTCAACGTCATTGAGGAGTATATAAACAAAGAGCCGAGCAGTGATGAAAATGCTGCGAACGGAAGTCACATGATAAACCTCCGGACTGCTTTGCCAGAGAAACACAACATTCAGACAAAAAGATTAGTGAATGTTATCAGACATATTGATACTGAGGTTTCATGCACTGTGCATACTCCAAGGAAACGTCTGACGGTGCCACCGCAGAAAGTTGTGACTTTAAAATGTAATGCACTCCCAGGCCCTGCAACCGAAGGCATGGTGCTATTGTTTGAACCAGATTTAGAGCCGTCGCTTCCATATGGATTGGAGGTCGCAGAGACTGTTGTTGAGCTCGGGAAGCATAGGAAAGTCGACATTCTTGTGAAAAACAACACCAAGCATGAAATATTTCTGAGAAGACGCACAATCGTAGGAGCTGTGAGTCGTGTTGAATCGATAACCCCAATGGCATCGATGAAAGACACTGGCACTGAACGTGATACTGGAGATGCCCCTGCTACCAACTGTAAACAGCAGTTTGACTTGGATGAAACCAATCTTACTCCAGAACAGAAGTTTGTGGTTACAGAAATGCTACAGGAAGAGTCGCATGCATTTGCCAAAACTGAGGATGATATTGGCTGTGCACCTGATCTGGAGATGGACATCAAGTTGTCAGATGATGTACCAGTTTGCACTATTTGCACAATCTTCTCGAGAAGGGCTGGATCACAAAGAGTAGATCTCCATATTCCTCACCTATGGTGTGTGTGAGAAAGAAGTGTGGGGCCCTGCGCCTCTGTATTGACTACAGACAACTAAATGCGAAAACCATCAGAGATCGACAACCCTTACCGAGTACAGGACGCTCTTGATTCCCTGGGAGGAAATTCTTGGTTCACTGTCTTGGACCAGGGTAAGGCTTACCACCAAGGCTTCGTTAAGCCTAGTAGCCGTCAACTCACAGCCTTTGTTTCACCCTGGGGGCTGTATGAATGGACCAGAAAAATTCCTTCGGATTAACCAACGCTCCTGCGTCATTCCAGCGCTTCATGGATGACTGTTTGGGAGATCTGAGAGACACCATTATGCCTACCCTATCTGGTTGATGTTATCGTTTTCAGTTCCTCATTCGAGAAGCATGTCAAAGATGTCAAAGCAGTGTTGAAACGACTGGCAGAGGCAGGAGTGAAGCTTAAAGCATCAAAGTGCCACTTCTTCAGAAATGAGGTGCGGTATCTGGGGAATGTTGTTTCAAAGGACGGTTATCGGGCCGATCCCGAGGACATAAAGGCCGTACTGAAACTAAAAGAGAAAGTGCCTGAGACGGTGGGCGATGTGCGTCGGCTAGTGGGCTTCATCGGCTAATATAGAAGATATATCCCCAATTTCTCTCGAACATTTTCAAAGATGAAAATCCCAAAGAAACTATCAAAAACATCATCAAGACAAAATTAAATCTGGCTGAAATGCAAATTGAGAACGTTCATCGTACTGGTGCTCACAGAGAAGGACGTATAAGGCACATCTTAGCAAAATTCCTGTACCGCCCTGAAAAATAGGAAGTCTTCACCAAAGCCCGTACTCTGCTGAAAGATACCGGAATATTCGTCACAGAAGACCTGATTTATGAAGACAGACAAGCCAAAAACAAATTCCGTGATTACATGAACCAGTGCTTTAACGCAGGGAAAAAGTTCGCTTCACGAAGGGAAAACTGTTCGTAGATGGGAAATTAATCCCTGAATCGGCCATCCAATAACTTATATAGGCAGGTATCCAGACAGTCACCTGTGACAATTTACCTAATTTGGACAACATGCCCATCGGCAAGTTATTTATTCACTATCAAATATCTCTGTTGCCCAACACTATACTTATATTATATGTAGCACACAAAACCAAGTATATAGAGTCAATCCAGTGTAGTTCGAAATATATATCGAGCCTGACGTATTCTTGGAAAGAACTCAAGATATCTCGAACAACATAATCTATACCTTCTATACAGCATAGGCCTTTATATATACGATATATTTGTATATTCATATATTATATACAGTGATCTTAAAAGCATTCCATCGCTATAAAACCTGTCTTGGCCGACAAATTCACATGCCCGATTCTTCATTTTTTGAATGAAGTTGCTGGAAAATTAATGTAATTATACATAGCTATTTACCGAAGTGTCGTTCAAGACAGGGTTTTACATAAGCTAGCTTACAAATGATCACCAATATTGGGGTTGTGCACAATGATTTTTAGTGTCTTCCGTATAACCAGATTATATCCAGCTTCTCCACTTTTTTTTCTTTCTTCTCTCATTTGTTTTTCAGTCGAATTGTGAATTTGAATTCTTAAATGTCTTAATATTAAATAATTATTTGATCCCAAATGATATAAGTGGGACGTATATTTGACGTTCTTAAAAGTCCGTTACAGGAACTGCAACTATTATGTAAATGGCCTTAAAGCTGGCATTTTTTGGTGTAGTTTAACGAATATTTAGTTTACACAATGCCGACACCACTGGTCCCCTGATCTTCGTGTTATTTGTGTAATATTACATGTCAGTAAACCGCACTCACTATTTGTGTAATATTAAATGTCAGTAAACCGGACTCACTAGGTAAATTGCTTTTATCCATTACAAGTACGGCCTATTGTAACTTATCCAACTGAGCTTCAAACCTACTCGTTAACTAAAACAATTCCTCTGTTATCACAAAATTATTCCTGTATTCATGCACGGGTTTCTTCATTGACACATACCGTCAGTTTTTTACACCGATTTCAACTCAGCTGAATACTTACTCAGCCATTGTTAGGCCACACTACGACTATTTGTCACAACCCAAGCTGACTATTCATTTAGATGAATGCTCTAAATTAGTTTCACTTGCACGTTTTCACTTTGTCAAACAAGTTTTTCTCTTGTTTGGTATACTGAGGCATGTCCATAACACATTTCACACCGGAGCAGCTCGGGCACCTCGCATTTTTGACAAATGTTACGCTGTATTTTCTATTGTATTTTATACAGCGTTTTGTTTCTCTATTCATGTAAACACCTCTCTTCACAAACTGAATGTTTTCTCTCATATGTAAATATGTTCTTTTGCAATACACCAAACTTAATTGTGACACTTTTGCAGTACAACTTTTTCAACTATGACTTTCTCTTCTGCCAACCATCAACTATTCACTTCAATGCGCCAGTCCACAACAACATAAGCTATAGCTTATTCACCCTGAAGTCTACATGCATTCTACATCCTACTGTAAAACAGCTGCGTCTTCTTTTTATATTACTCACATTAGCCATACATCTTGCTCGCTCACATAGTTTATCTACTATCACCCTGTACAATTATGAATCTTTGGACTGAATTACCTTTCTTTGAGCATCCTATAATTTATAACGGAGCAGATTCTATAACCGATAAAGAATCTTTATTGGCTGGATTCGAGAACATGTGTTTTAACCCCTTACAACTGAATATTTCGGAAAGCGCTAATTATATAACAGATGAGACGGAGAGTGAAAATACTCACTTTAACCATATCAGCACCCATCAATCTAACTATTACTTTGAAGAACAAGCTCGATCAGTTTTAATGTCTCTCGCCTCACAAGACAATTCCTTCTCAGTCCTTCATATTAACGCTAGAAGCCTCAAAAAACACTTTACAGAGATCTTAAGTTTATTACACGATCTTCAATTTAAGTTTTCTGCCATCGGCATATCCGAAAGCTGGCTGGACCCAATCACAGAAGAGTTGTATACTATCCCAGCACATATTGATTGTAATGGAGAATATGAGTCCTTATTTATTGAAATCACTGAACATACTGATACATTTGTTTTAGGAATTATCTATCGCCCACCTGGTAAAAATGTTGACCATTTTAACACCAACTTGCTCAATATTTTGAATACTTTTAAACCAGAAAAGAAAAAATGCATTATTGTCGGTGACTTTAATATAGATTTATTCAAAACGCAATGTCATAATCCCTCAAAACAATTTTACGAAACCATGAAATCATTTTATTTTTTCCCCAAAATAACCAAACCCACCCGTGTGAAGTCACATTCAGCAACCCTAATCGACCATATATTCACACATTTCCCTGAAGATGATCTCTGCTCTGGTATTCTCTTCTCTGATATCTCTGATCACTTCCCAGTCTTCCATGTTACCAAAAGTCCACTAGCAACGAGCACAAATACTATCAAAACGCAACATAGGCTAATAAACTCGAGCCAGAAATCTACTTTTGTAGACAGAATGAAAACAACTGACTGGAACATAGAAACATCGCAAATTGATGCTGAACTGCTCTTCAGACATTCAATGAGAAATTCAATGTCATATATGATGAATACTTTCCTGTTATTACGAAACATCACGCAAAATTACGAATCCTAAAACCTTGGATATCACCAGCCCTCTTAAACTCTATACGTGAGAAAAATAGACTTTACAGACTCCATTTGACAAATAAAAACCTTGATGCTACGAGTAAATACAAAGTTTATCGTAATAAATTAAATCACACCCTGAGAAACGCTAAGAAAAATTATTACGGAGACAAATTTAACGAATTTAATGACAATATAAGAAACACCTGGAAAACGATAAACGAGTTATTACATAAACGCAAATCATGCACATTGCCACAAACTATTCAAATGCATGACCATGATACATCAAATCCTTCAGATATTGCAAATCATATGAATGACTACTTCTGTAACGTTGCCTCAGACTTAGCCGCCAAAATTCCAAACACTCCCGCACGATTTGAACAATATCTTGATGATGATTTCCATAACAAACTTCTCTTATCTCCATGCACACCACAAGAAATTATCAAAACGATTAGCGAACTAAAGAGTGGTGCGCCTGGGGTTGACGGAATTCAAATGTCACTAATCAAACCGGTTTCCTCTTACATAGCTGCCCCGATTTCTTCCATCATGAAATTGTCTTTCCAAACAGGAATTGTTCCTGATAGTTTAAAGATTGCTAAAGTCACACCAGTTTTTAAAGCTGGAGACAGCAATTCCGTCTCGAACTATAGACCCATTTCTGTGTTGCCCTGTTTTAGCAAGGTCCTGGAGAAACTTGTCGCCAATAGGATCACCACATTTTTAGAGACTAATGATATAATCTGTCCTAACCAGTTTGGTTTCCGCGCGAACCACTCGACTTGTTTAGCTGCACTTTCTTTGTACGACCAGTTAATTCAAGCAAAAGAAGCGAATAAATTCAGCATAACTACATTCCTCGATTTATCGAAAGCTTTTGACACCGTGAATCACGAAATTCTCCTACATAAACTGAATTATTATGGTTTCAGGGGAACAGTTAATGACTGGTTCCGAAGTTACCTTTCCTCTAGATCTCAGTGTGTATCTCTCAATGGCATTTTGTCAACGTCTAAACCAATCACTTGTGGTGTGCCCCAGGGCTCAATACTTGGTCCTCTACTTTTCTTGATTTATATCAACGACATATTTAAATCTACCAATATTCTAAGCATTATCCTCTTTGCCGATGACACTAGTGCTACCTATTCTCATGTAGATGTCTCCGTACTAGTTGAAACAATGTCTAATGAGCTCAACAAACTTAAAGATTGGCTCTCCTGCAATAAACTATCACTCAATATTCAAAAGACAAAATTCATGATTGTTAAGCCTAGTCGGACTATTGCACCAACCTTTCCGAAACTTATTCTATCTGAACAAGAGATTGGTCGTGTCAACAGTTTTAAATTTCTCGGTATATATTTTAATGATAAACTAAGCTGGCAAACACATATTGATTACTTGTGCTCCAAACTCTCGAGAAATGTTGGTGTAATAAATCATATTAAACACTGTCTTAGTAAGAAGACGCTGATACTTCTTTACTACACACTATTCTATTCTTATATTACTTACTGCAGCATAGTATGGGCGAATACCTATCCATCGCACCTTCAAGGGTTGGTCCTCTTACAAAAACGACTTATCAGAATCATTACTCTAAGCGACAAACATACACATACTGCACCGCTTCAAAGAAATGAAAATACTTCCTATATCTAAATTGAATGACTATTGTAATCTATTATTCTGTCACAAATTTATACACCACTCTGCTTTTCTTCCTACTTTGTATCGTTACTATTTCGTGAGGCAATCAGCAATACATCAATATCCAACCTGTAATTCTCATATGAACCTATACCGACATTTATGTCACTCACAACTAATATTCCACACTGTTAAATTAAAAGGTCCACGTCTATGGAACACTCTGCCAACTGATCTCAAAGCAATCTCCTCCAAATCACTATTTAAGAGGGAAATTACTACATACCTTATGCATCAATTATCTTTGTAATTATTATATTTTTTTAAGTTTCTGTACATCGTTATATATATTTGTGCTAAGAAGTCTTTATAGCCTTGATTATTTTGTTGAGTCCTTGGCAAAATATAAGTAACTATGCTTCTAAATGAGTATCATGCTAGTTCCAGAATACTGCTTGTATATATGTCACTGTATAATCTGTTGTCTTTATTCATCGCTAACTCTGTCATATTCTACTCTCGCTGTACTAATTAACATTATTATTACTATGGGATAAAACAAGCCCTTCGGGGTTTTACTCCCGCCACGATAAAAAAATTATTTCATATAACTATGTTCAAATATCTATATATTCATATCTGGTGAATAAAGCTTCAAATCAAATCAAATCAACAGCGAAGCCGATCTACGATTTGTTGAATGGGCCTAAGTCAACAACTGCAAGTCCAAACCAACGTGGAAAGCGGAAGGGAACCAAGCACAGTGCTCGTTCGAAGAAGGGACAAGTACCCTCGTCTACACCAGTCAACTGGTCAGTGAAACATCATCAGACACTAGAACAACTGATTGAATAGTTGACAGAGGGACAAATAATGGCCTATCCTGATTTCAGTAAACCTTTTGTGCTCCACACAGATGCTTCGTGTGAAGGACTTGGCTCATTCCTGTACCAGGAACAAAATGACGGAGTTCTCAGAGTCATCGGTTATGGGTCAAGAACATTATCACCAGCGGAGAAAAACTACCATCTCCACTCGGGTAAGCTGGAGTTCCTTGCTCTGAAATGGTCAGTGACGTTAGGGACTATTTGTATTATGCACCAAGCTTCATCGTGTATAGTGACAATAATCCACTGACCTATGTCCTAAGCTCTGCAAAACTGGATGCTACAAAATGAGATGGGTTTCGGAACTGGCTGACTACAATTTCATCATAAAGTATAGGCCAGGCAAAATCAATGGTGATGCGGATGGCTTATCCCGGATGCCCATGGACATGGAAGATATGGTCTCGAGCTGTAACGAGGAAATTACGCAAGATGCAATCGGTGCAATGATGCATGGTGCCAAAGCCCAGTCATGTGGAGTAACCGCATGGGGATATGAGCCGAACCTGTTTGAGACTGCAGACGTAGCTGGGATGACAGTCAATACAATTGACAAGGACGAGATCCGGGTAGCTCAGCGGAATGACCCAGATATAGCACAACTACTGAAGGCTACTGATGAGCATCAAAATACGGGGAAACCTAAAACACCGAGGACAGTAGCACTGCTGCGACAACGAAAGCGGCTCCTATGGGATGATGGTGTACTTCACAGACTCACCAAAGCCGCAGATGGGTCCACCAGGAAACAGCTGGTTCTTCCTAGCAAATATAAGGACATGGTTTTCCGGGAACTCCATCAAGAGATGGGGCATCCAGGCACTGAGAAAACTGCCGACCTGATCCGTGATAGGTTTTGCTGGCCGCTTATGCAGCAAGACATAGAACATTTTGTCAACCATGTCTGTTCCTGCCTGAAGAGCAAACGACCACCGCTTCCTGTGAGAGCACCCATGCAGAGCATAGTCACGTCCAGTCCATTTGAAGTTGTATCGCTGGACTTTTTGCACTTACAGAAGAGTAAAGGTGGACATGAATATATCCTCGTCATAATGAACCAATTTACCAGATATGTGCAGGCCTACCCAACAAAGAACAAGTGCGGGAAAACAGCAGCTGATCGGCTGTTCAATGACTTCATTATGGGATTTGGTTTTCCCAGCAGGATACATCATGATCAGGGTGGGGAGTTCGAGAACAACCTCTTCAAATGCCTCGAACAACACTGTGCCATCGCCAAGTCGAGAACGACGCCATACCACCCGCAAGGGAATGGTCAAGTAGAGCGTTACAACCGCACCCTCCTGAACATGATGCGAACCCTACCTGAGCAACACAAATCGAACTGGCATATGCACCTGAACAAAATGACCCACGCATACAACTGAATAAGGAATGAAACCACGGGCTTCACACCCTCCTTCCTGTTGTTTGGGCGGTCTCCTCGGTTACCCATTGACCTTATCTTCGGGCTTGAGGATGAACAGTGTTCAAGAGACCCGGGATACGTGACTGAATGGAGGCGAGGGATGCATGAGGCATTCAAGATTGCATCAGCAAAATCTGGTAAATCTTCCGGTCAGTCGAAAAAGCAGTATGACAAGAAAGTTCGCAGCACCTTGCTCCTACCAGGAGACAGAGTCCTTGTCCGTAACTTATCGGAGAGAGGAGGACCAGGCTAGTTGCGTAACTTCTGGGAGGACAATGTTCATGTCGTCGAGAAACAGTTGGGGCAAGATAGTCCTGTGTATAGAATCAAACCTGAAAGTGGCAAGGGTCGCTCCAGAGTACTCCACAGGAACCGCCTCCTCCCTTGTGACTCCTTACCACTTGAACTATCTGCTTGTCCTTCTGCACCACGGAGAAAGCGATTGCGGAATGACAGGGGCACATCAAGCCGAGACCCATTGGAGGATCAAGACAGCTCTGAAGAAGATTACAAGCGTCTAGTCCGTCATTCATAATCCAGCCGTCGTCCATCAGAGAATATCCGCGTCCATAATCCAAAGACCTATTCCATTTCCATATAACAGTATTAGCACCAAATTCAAAAGACAAAAGTATACATAAACATAGGCTTGTTTCCTACAAGAGAGAAGCGGTCAACAATTTTCAATGATGCCGGCAAGACATCATGATGTTCCAAAATATCAAATCCGTATCGCTGATCAGTATTCTTAATCCATAATATTCGTTATAGAGTCGTCATCTAAAAATGATGTACCTCAGTCACGCTTTGATTGTGACTGTTCATATGAGTACCATGAGGATCTTAAAGTACATGGGTTCATACGGCCCCTAGCCCCGGGTTAAGCGGAATTAGACACATGTTACGAAACGTAGCGCCATAGATCTTGCACGCTACGTTCGTATTTTGCTATCAGCATGCGATATGTATCGCCAAATTTGAGAAACTTTGAGTGGAGGCGCTTGGTGGAATAGCCCTGTTTTATAAGTTTCTGCAACAATGTTTTGTGACGTTGATTAAAATCATCACATTTAACACAGGATCTAGCAAATGCTACTAAGCGAGATATGTATACGCCATATGCAGGTCCCACTGGAATATTACTATCCAGAAAGGGATAGTTTACGATGTCGAAATTGTAATCATCTCTTTTGTCATAAAGTCGACGAGAGAGAATGCCCGCTTCATTTTTATAGAGGTAGAGATCTAAATAAGATGTGCCTGTAGGGCTATCTGTAGTTTCCTTCAAATCCAGTGAAGGTGGATATATATCCTTCACTGCGTCATTTATATAGCGATTATCCACAGCGAGAAGATCGTCTATATAGCGTTTGGTGAATGAGAAGGAACGGGCTTTGAATGGATCGGTTTTTGAAAGCGCCAGCATATAGTCATATTCATAAGAGAACAGATACAGGTCAGCCAACAGGGGTGCACAATTAGTACCCATTGGAATACCTATATGCTGCTGATATATTGTGTTGCCAAATTTCACATAGATATTTTTAATGAGAAATTCAAGCAACTCTATAAACAAAGAAACATCCCATGAATGATATCTCTTGTATGTAGTCGAGCTAAAGAATGCTTTATGGCTTCCGACATTAATATATCTACGATCAGTTTTCTTGAACACAGATACTATTAATGAACTTAGACGGTCAATAAGGTCCTGATGAGGGATTGTAGTATAGAGAGTCGAGAAATCCCATGTGGATACATGTCTGTACGGTATGTGACCTTTAGCATCAAGTTCTTCCGTAAGACATTTTGAGTTTTTCAATATCCACATACATTCAACGCCAGAGTTCTTGAAAATAGTGGCGCAATACCTTTCCCAAAATGCTTTTACCTCCTGAAGGGCCCTCGTCAATAGGGTTGAAAGAAGCTTGGTGGTGCAGCTTCTAGAACCAGCTATGAATCTAGCTTTGTATGGTGATTTATGCATTTTGGGAGTCCAGTATATTTTTGGTATGTCGCTATGATTGGTTGGAAGACAAATACCTCTTTCCCTGAGAAACTTTTGTGATTGTTAAATAAATCTTCCAGAGTAAATGCAGTTTGGGAGTAAGTAGATGTATTTGATAAAGATATGTCTACACTCAATTCTTTAACCAGCACCTGGTAATAGTAATATTTACATATGAATATTATATTATTCGGAGCTTTGTCTGCTGGGACTATGACGAATTTACTCTGGAGATTTGCTAGAACTTCTTGCGAATTGAGGTTTCTCAGTACTTGTTTTGCTTGGGGAAGAGTACTTCTGTCAATATGGCGGATTGTTTCAACGACCTTGCTCTTGGTGAGGTCCAGCCAATCAGCGAGTACTGTAGGTTCAACTTTTTCTCGCTTAGACCAATCAATAACGTACTGTTCTAATGCAGTCAGGACTATCTTCTGGTCCGCCTTCAGATTTATTCTTCTTGGCTCTCTATATTTAGGTCCTTTCATCAGGAGTAATTTCAGATCCTTATCACTCACCACATCAAGGTCACCAGTCACAATATGTTTGCATGGTGTATAGATAAAGTTCGACAATTCACAATCACAACTATAGCCTCCTGACGTGTATAAGTTCCAGTCAAACTCCTTGACAGCATTGGAGTAATTGAATATTTTGGTGGCTATAGATTTAGTATACTTATATGAAATGCAAGGAGGTTCGGTGAACTTGAAATAGATTGGTACAGCGTTGCGTACCTCTGGATCATTCAGGATTCGAGGTAAATTAATGATGTCCAGTCCTTTATCTAAGTAGTTGAGTTTCAAGAAAAGCCGATCTTGAGATGCTTCGATTATGTTCACTGGACGATACAACCGAAAATACGCTATATCTTGACATACTTTACTGATTTTGGATGGTATTATATTTCCTGAAGACGCAGATTGCTGTATATCTCTGGCTATTTGATTTAAAGCTCTCAGAGGTAACGCATACAGAACTGTACGTAAGCTATGTATACTATTGGGTGCGTTAGTTAAACCCACTAAGTAATTTAAAGTGATATGATCGTGAATCATCGAACTATTAAACTTTCGCCAACCATGGCTGCGTTGTCTCCGTTGATGGGGTTTAAATAGTTGGGTAATGTTGGATATATTTGAACGGCGGTTTGTAGCATTGCCGAACCCACTGACATTATCATTTAAACCAAACGGAAACACCGACCCAAGTTCTAGCATCCAGAATAATTCCCGCTCTCGGATTTTTCTCTCAAATCCAAAGGGGGAATCCTTAGTAGATGGATAGACGACGTCTATGATCTGAATACTAAAGTCATCCCAGCCATGGTCGGGTCCAGAAAAATGCCTACCTATAAGCAATTGCTTTTTCCTAACGGATTTTCTGTGATCCTCCCACAAATGAGTCTGCTGAACAGACTCCTCGTTTTCCTCTCAATCCTGGGGCTGCATCATTTCGTCCGCTGTGTTCGGGAAACTCTGGTTCGACCAAGACCGCTTCATTACCAACAAACCATCGAGTGGCTGAGCCATCAGGAGACCTTGAGACGGAAGGACCATCACAAGAGCGCCCTCAGAGGAACCGGCGACCCCCTTTGCGCCTAACATACGATACTACAGGCCAGATGCAAGAGTATGCCGCTTATGGTACCGGTGCGAGAGACTGTTTTCCAACCTTTGGTCTACCTTGTGGTACTGTATACCCGAATCTCTATTACTCTATGCCACCATACAACACCCCAGTGGAACCATACCGAGTTAACCCGACATGTTCAAGTTTTATGATGTGTTAGCCATGGAACTGTTTCGGGAATGATAGTTGATAAATACAGTCACTGTTGAATTGTTTAATTGAATGTAAGACCTGTCTGTTATGACGGATGAATAACTATTGTATATCTAGCGTATATATGGGCTTGCCAAAGGAATGTTGAACTACATATCACTGGAACTTACTAAAGACTTTCAGACAGGTGACTACCGTAATTGTATCGTTTGATGGCCACAAATGTATACATAGCTGTAAAGAGAGGAATCTCCTCTGTGTCTGTAGTTTCAACCGGAATATACCAAACTGGATTACGATAGTGATAATTTCTGTTGCTGAAATGTCCGGAGGACATTTTCTATGCCGGGGGTGAGTGTAGGCCTGTATTATTCTGTGTCACTTCTGTAATGTGAACAAGTTGCATCGTAAGGACTATGCCCCCATAGGACAGTTATTTTTTTGTGTATAATACAGTTGACATATATTCAGCTTCACTAAGTCCTATTCCGCTGTTTTTGGGTTGTTCGGTCAGAGTGACGGTCCGCGATTTGTAATAATCTTTGTGACGTAACTGAGCTGTACAGGGAACACGTGTTTGGTGTTCGGTCTGTTTGTAAACCGAATAAACCTATATTTTCAGGTATGTTGACTATATTATTTTATTGTAAAGCCAAAGAGGAACATTGTTAGTTTGTGTCCACAGCGTATTGCATGATCTTCTAGTCATAGTTTGTACCGTAAAGATAACTTTGAATTACTGCAACTGACGAACACTGGACCGTAGATAACCCATATATTTGGCGCGTTTCTGATGCAATGTTCCCGGTCGGATTTATTTTGATGTAACTGACTTCGTAAACATTTACTCATTAGTGTGAACATTCCATGAGGATTCTTGGATACTAAATCATCTGGCATTAGCGAAGAATACTTACTTAAGTCTGTCTCAGTGTGAAACAACTGGTAACATCAGTCACAACAATTACATTTATTCTAGTGATAAAATGTGCTTCGTAATAATCTGTGTGATGTCACTGAGCTGTACAGGGAACACGGTGTTTGGTGTTCGGTCTGTTTGTAAACCGAATAAACCTATATTTTCAGATTTACACTGTTGTTGTGTGCGTCACTGTCTTCCTGTCTCCAGACCCAGTTGAGGGGTAACACCAGCATCCCGTTAATGTTTTGGAATGTTCACATCGTCTCAAGCACACAGAGTAGGCCTATCGGGGAAGAGTGGCGAGAGCTCCATGAAGCCAACAAGGATATTCGCATCAGAATGTAGATTCTGTCCGATTAAAACCGAATATGTAAGGAGAACCATGCAGAATCGGTCAATACTTCAATACTAAGTTGTGAAATGATGTAAGCTTGAAATTGTTCCAAAAGATTGTGGCTGGTTCCTCGACAAGGATGGTTGATGAAAGGCAATATCATAGATCCTGCTATCATCTGCAGTGGAAAATGGAAACTGTCAACGTTGACCTAGAATGTAGGCCTGTATCGACATCTGCAGATAGTTATTTTTTTTAAGTTTTATGGCAAGGCTCATAATTTATGTCACTTCAACTGAAATGGCAGGGCCGCAATGTAAACTAGTTCTTCAACTAATTGTGTAACCCTGGATAAATAAAGGTTCTATCTATCTATCTATCTATCTATCTATCTATCTCATTCTAACATGCTCCACCTTATAGCGCTGATCGGTGAGATTATCATATGATAAACTGTATTTGTGAAGCGCTCGGTCGTCGTTGGGTCTCACAGGTATTTGTTCTGAAACAGAATTTGCATTCTATAAATGCTCCCTTACCACACTATATATTTGGGTCAAACTTTACTAGAAAATGCAAAAAAAAAAAAAAAAAACCAAGATGGCCACCATGATGACGTCACAGTGCTCTGTTAAATTCGATGACGAAACCGATAGATGTATAAAAGGGTTAGTTTTGAGAGCTGAGGGTGTGACAAGAAGCGCTGAGGGTGTGACAAGAAGCGCTGAGGGTGTGACAAGAAGCGCCGAGGGTGTGACAAGAAGCGCTGAGGGTACGACAAGAAGCGCTGAGGGTGTGACAAGAAGCGCTGAGGATGTGACAAGAAGCGCTGGGCCAGCAACGGCCTCACAGGTATTTGATCTGAATTAGAACTTGCATTCTATAAAGAGTTTCTCCTTTGGGCCGTTTTTTCTATCTGACGGTCACATAGTTCATCATTTTCCATCAGATGACTTGATGCTATTGCGTCATCGCTCTGATGTGTTTGTTTCTATTGCCGCTCGGACGCAGATGCCGCTGCTAAAGGACGGAGTGGTCATGTCATGCTGGGGTATAGGTCGTCGCGGGGATCATTCTGGCTTCTTTAGCTTTTTTTTAGAAACACGCACTCAATATATTTGTCTTTGGTGTCATACGAGTTCTTGTCAATACATCGGAATCGTTTTCCGTCACCCGTTTAATGTTGCTTGCCGTAATCACGCCTTATCTGCACCCCACGACTGTGTCCCATATGCGTTATCAAACTGAGCAAAAATGAATGCTATATGAACATATTTAGAACGTGCCCTAGTTTGTGCCTTGTCCATACTGTATCTTATAGCAAAATGAGGATAAGTTGGTAAGTTGGCGCGCTCCCAAACTATAGTGACCAGCAGTCATTACATTAGTTTTTCAATTTCAATACACAAGTCACATATCTATAAACAACTCCAATTAAATACGCACATCCGTTTCAGTTTTTTTACTGTAACAAGATACAAGAAAAATCACCTTTGTGCATATTTGTTTTTGCATAGTAACGCCTGAAGCCTAATGGGTAAGATAGAACTTTCTTTTGTTTTACAGGTATACATGTATTATACAAAAACAATAATTGACTGACAGAAAAAAAAATAAAAAAAATAAACTGCATTGAGAGGCTTGACAGCATTAATTTGTGGTTAAGATGTCAGGAGACCCAACTTCTTCTCCAAAGCCCACCAGCCATTGTTTCTTGTAGCTATCAATTTTTCTATACATGCATATCCCGTTTTAAAAGATTTTTTTTTGCTAAGCCTGTTTATTTGAATCGCAAATCTAACCATAGCCAGTACTTGGCCTGTTGCGCCACAACTCTTACCTTACAATCGTGCCGCTAACAGTGAGTGAATGAGTGAATATGATTTAACGTCGCTTCAACGATATTTCAGTCATATCACGACGTTTGGGTCCCTATTCCTTTTCACATCCCGAAATCACAGGATGTGGGGTGTTTCTGACAAACCACAATGGCCGTTTTACCACGAGTACTAGAGTATTCGTAATTTGGCATGCTCATTCATGTTTGTACCAATACGAGTTAAACATCGGGAATATATATGGATAGCGTTTACACAAGATGTGATGTGATGAAAATATTTCTATTCAATTTTTTCTTCAAATGCCAATGACAGGCATTCCTGGAACGTCTTTACTATTGATACAATACAATTATACCGATACGGTATAAAAATATGTCAACTACCGTAAAACCCCACATTACTCTGTTCACCCTCTCCTACCCTCCCTCTTCTACCATCTCCTACCCTATCTCTCTCTTACCCTCTCCTACCTCTCTCTCCTACACATTCCTAACCTCTTACTCTTACCCTCTCCTACACACTCCTACCCGCTTACTCTTACCCTGTATTACCCTCTCATCCTACCCTCTCCTACCTCGCTCTCCTACACATTCCTAACCTCTTACTCCTACCCTCTCCTACTTCTCCTACACACTCCTACCCTCTTACTCTTACCCTGTATTACCCTCTCATCCTACCCTCTCCTACCCCGCTCTCCTACACTCCCATACCCATTCTCGCCTACCCTCTGCTACCATCTCTAATATTGTGTCCTACCCTCTTCTCCTACCCTCTCTTACCGCCCTCTTCTACGCTCTCCTACCCTGTACTACCCTCTCTTCTATCGTCTTCTAGCCTCTCCTCCCACCCTCTCCTACCTCTGTCCTACACTCTCCTACCCGCTCTCTCTTACCCTCTCATACACTCTCCTACCCTCTCATACCTATCTCTCCTACACTCTTATACCCTCTCTCTCCTACCCTCTCTCTTCTACCCTCTCTCCTATGTTCTTCCACCCTCTTCTCCTACCCTCTCCTACCTTTCTCTCTTACACTCTCCTACCCTCTCTCTCCTACCCTCTCTCTTCTACCCTCTCTCCTATGTTCTTCCACCCTCTTCTCCTACCCTCTCCTACCTTTCTCTCTTTCACTCTCCTACCCTCTCTCTTCTACCCTCTCTCTCCTACCCTCTCTCTTCTACCCTCTCTCCTATGTTCTTCCAGCCTCTTCTCCTATCCTCTCCTACCTTTCTCTCTTACACTCTCCTACCCTCTCTTCTACCCTTCTACCCTCTCTCTCCTACCCTCTCTCTTCTACCCTCTCTCTCCACCCTCTCTCTTCTACCCTCTCTCCTATGTTCTTCCAGCTTCTTCTCCTACCCTCTCCTACCTTTCTCTCTTACACTCTCCTACCCCCTCTCTCCTACCCTCTTCTAACCTCTCTCCTATCGTCTTCTACCCTCTCCTCTTACCCTCTCCAACCTTTCTCTCCTACACTCTCCTACCCTCTCCTCGTACCCTCTCCTACCTCTCTCTCATACGCTCTTCTACTCTCTCTCTTCTACCCCCTCTCTCCTACCCTCTTTCCTACAATCTTCTATCCTCTCTCCTGTCGTCTTCTACCCTCTACCCTCTCATCAACCGATAATGCATATGATAAGAGGACAGAAGACAAATAGAAGAATAACCCCGAACACATTACATGACAAATAAAATTTACAATATAGATTCATTCAAATACAAGAAGCTCTAATAGATAGTAATTATGATTTATCAGTGTATACCGAGCACACAGCATGTCCCATGCACTGAATTGAATTGACCTTTTTTTTATTCACCAACCGAGGAATTGATAACAAATCAACACATAATGTAATGATATATACACATATGTCGATAAAGAAGAGGGATATGGTGATCGGTGGGAGAAAACTCCAGGGGGCTTGTTGTAACCCAGCATAATGCAAAGGGCATATACATTTATAAAGACGTCAGTTTATGTTTGCGAAATGTTGAGGAATAAACAGTAATTATCAGCGAGTGAGGTGAATAAAATACAACCATTGGTATATACTGTATGTGTTTAATTAAGAGTGTATATGGGTGTAGTGTTATCTATTTGTAGATATTGTTTCGCAAGTGTTTTGAATAATGATATGGATGTACATTTTTTAAGTCGGAGGGTAACTTGTTCCATTCTCTATGGGCTTTGATTTTTGGTGTGTGAAATGAAAGATCAGTTCGGAAGAAGGGTGTATATAATTTGTTTGAGGAACCCCTGGTAGGATAATGGTGTACGTCAGATAGTTTTTTGGTGAAGTAATTATGGAATGGTTTGGGCAACATTACAATGAGTGATGATGGATGAATTTCTGATAGAATTGTAACATAACATAACGATTAAGTTCTAGGACCGGCAGTATTTTGAGGCCGGCAAATAAAGGACTTAAGTGTTCCGATATATTCGAAAGGGAAATAATTTTGCAGGAGAATTAGAGGTTTTAAGTGACTAACATAAGTGTTGCCCCAAATTACGGATAGATAGGTATAAGTGAGTGAGTAGTACAACATATAAGGGTTCTTTTATTTAGACATTGCTTGACTGAATTAATCATACCAATGTTTCTGCATATATTCTTGCAGAGTTCGTTGATATGATTTTTCCAACTTAATTTTTCATTCAAGTATCCTCTGAGAAACTCAAAACAATCAACTCTTTCAATGCCATACCTCATTACATGTAACTCCGGCGTAAATGGTACGTTTCTTTACAGTTGGGCGAGATTAACATAAATTTGTCCTTTTAATGTTTAACGACAATTTATTACCAGTTATGAAATAAAGTTAGTTCCTGTGACATCATGTCAAAGAGGACTTGTGGATTAGCATTGCACAGAGTTACACTCGTGTCATCAGCGAATAAACTGATTTTCAAAATAGCTGAGACTAGTAAAACATCATTGATATAAATGAGGAATAGTATCGGTCCCTGAGGGACACCACATGCAATTTGTTCTGCTTTAGTCATAGTTTAGATACGAAAAGACTGAAGATGGCTACTTAAATAAGTTTTGAACCACTGGTTGCTTAACCCACGGAATCCATAATGTTCAATTTTTTTTAACAGTATAGAGTGGTCAACGGTGTCGAACTCCTGTGAAAAATCTAGAAACGTGACAATGCTGAACAGTTTGGATTCCTTGGCAGCAACCAGTGATTCATATAAAGACAGTACTGCTAGGTAGATGGAGTGGTTCGATCTGAATCCAAACTGATTGCAGCATAAAATAGCAAATTCTTCAAGATAGTAATTGATGTTATTAGCAACAAACTTTCCTAAGATTTTACTAAGACACGGTAATACCGAAATGGGTCTACAGTTTTCAAATACATGTTTGTCACCCAATTTGTGTATGGGTTCACCCTAAAGTGACATACGACTCCATCAAGTCCAGCTGCACTGTTTTTGGAATTAATGATAATTTATGCTATCTCGGAAGATGTACATTGAGGGAATTTGAAATCGTTCGGAGAATCTTCTGTAAGATAGTCTGTAATCTACCGTCTACATCTGGGATTTCTTCAGTCTGTAATCTACCGTCTACATCTGGGATTTCTTCACTCTGTAATCTACCGTCTACATCTGGGATTTCTTCAGTCTGTAATCTACCGTCTACATCTGGGATTTCTTCAGTCTGTAATCTACCGTCTACATCTGGGATTTCTTCAGTCTGTAATCTACCGTCTACATCTGGGATTTCTTCAGTCTGTAATCTACCGTCTACATCTGGGATTTCTTCAGTCTGTAATCTACCGTCTACATCTGGGATTTCTTCAGTCTGTAATCTACCGTCTACATCTGGGATTTCTTCAGTCTGTAATCTACCGTCTACATCTGGGATTTCTTCAGTCTGTTATCTACCGTCTACATCTGGGATTTCTTCAGCCAAATTGCTAGCGACTGAGCAGAAATATTTATTAAACTTATTGGCTATTCTTGTCGAATCAGTACTCGCATCAATGACGGGAAAAGGAAAATTCTCTTTCACTTACCTGAATTTTCCATTTATATACTACTCACTGACCCGAATTTTCCTTTTATATACTACTCACTGACCAGAATCTGATGTTTTGAGATATTATGGACAGTCTTGGCAAAAACCAAAAATTATCGCTCAATTTATTAAATATGATTATGTTGGTCCATGTAGCAGAGTCTGAGTAATTGTTATTAATGGAATGATATGCTCACCTAATTTCTTTACCATTTTGTCACAACTTTGGTAGAGAAATATCCTCAAGTATTGTATTCTCAACAAATGTATTTAAAACTAACCCCCAAAAGCAGTCAAACTCCACTGTCTTATAAGAAGTACACAGGCATTGGTATGATATAAATATCTCACCTTTAAGGGATTTCCTCTTTGAGTGCAATCTTCACATGACGTCATCAAGCCTGGGCCTTTTCTAGCTGGCAACGTACATGATGTTAAGCTGGTATAGGTAGATATGAAATTGATTTTGAGCAGAGATATGGATATTTCTTTGTAAATATCTTGCTATTAGACACATTAATTTTGATTGCAGTATTATATGGTGAAGTACAAAACACATCGAGTCCATATACATGTGGCCATAGTTATTGATACTAGTATTAAATATTAAATGTTCATGGTGGGTCCACATTACAACAGTCACACTTTTCATCTGCAAGTTTTTTTTTGTTAAATAAGTTATGAAAAAATGAAACATTAAATCTATATTTATAACTTACCATTACTATTTACACCCACCAAGCTCTGCATTACATTTCTTCAAACTTCCATATTTTCAGCTTTATATAAACAAATCAACCTGCTTTTTGTACTTGCCAATCTGTTTTTCTCTGCTGGTTTTGGATGGCTCCATGGTGGCACCCCTAATGGTCAATTAAAATGTCCAGAGGAGATAACTCTATCAAAATTGATAAATAGTAACCAATAAGGCAATTGATAAAGACTACCGTAGCAGGAGAAACAATATAACAATATAACAATACAATATAACAATATAACAATACAATATAACAATATAACAATATAACAATACAATATAACAATATAACAATACAATATATGCGGGAGATTGAGATTATTAATCCATAAGGGCACAGATCCCTTTCAAAGAGACAAAATTGTTCACAGTTCTGAGTAATATGTCATTAACATGGTTGCGAAGTTCATATCTGATGTGTAGTGATTTCATCCAAATGAGACATGTCGTTAATGAGTGAAATGAAGATGATGAGCTGGGATGTTCCCAGGGCTAATTAATATCCCAATTCATTAAGTATTATAGTGCTAATCTATAGTGTTATGTAACTGTACAATGGTTCTTCGGCTTTGGAAAAAGCAGAAGAGCTAAAATGCACTCCCATAGACTACATATAGAAGAGTATTTATTGGGCCAAGAAGACTGATCTCATACTATGCAATGCATAATTATCACCA
This sequence comes from Hanleya hanleyi, assembly GCA_036873755.1. Classification (NCBI taxonomy): domain Eukaryota; kingdom Metazoa; phylum Mollusca; class Polyplacophora; order Lepidopleurida; family Hanleyidae; genus Hanleya; species Hanleya hanleyi. The sequence continues at coordinate 49,810 of JAVTVY010024419.1, forward strand.
ATAAGAGCTGCTTTCCCCCTTTTCTGAAATTAAATTTAGGGAAGCAAGTGGAAACTATCACTCCCGCTCTCGTTAAATCCTAAGCACTGGTAAAAGTTTGTTCTGGAAAAATTCCAACAATTGTTCATGTACAATCAATTTATATACATGTATATGATAGTAGCAGATAACAAGTAGAACACCAATCAATTTATATACATGTATATGATAGTAGCAGATAACAAGTAGAACACCAATCAGTTTATATACATGTATATGATAGTAGCAGATAACAAGTAGAACACCAATCAATTTATATACATGTATATGATAGTAGCAGATAGCAAGTAGAACACCAATCAATTTACATACATGTATATGATAGTAGCAGATAACAAGTAGAACACCAATCAATTTATATACATGTATATGATAGTAACAGATAAGTAGAACACCAATCAAGTTATATACATGTATATGATAGTAGCAGATAACAAGTAGAACACCAATCAATGTATATACATGTATATGATAGTAGCAGATAACAAGTAGAACACATATCAATTTATATACATGTATATGATAGTAGCGGAAGTAGCAGATAACAAGTAGAACAACAATCAATGTATATACATGTATATGATAGTAGCAGGTAACAAGTAGAACACCAATCAATTTATATACATGTATATGGTAGTAGCAGATAACAAGTAGAACACCAATCAATTTATATACATGTATATGATAGTAGCAGATAACAAGTAGAACACCAGTCAATTTATATACATGTATATGATAGTAGCAGATAACAAGTAGAACACCAGTCAATTTATATACATGTATATGATAGTAGCAGATAACAAGTAGAACACCAATCAATTTATATACATGTATGTGATAGTAGCAGATAACAAGTAGAACACCAATCAATTTATATACATGTATGTGATAGTAGCAGATAACAAGTAGAACACCAATCAATTTATATACATGTATGTGATAGTAGCAGATAACAAGTAGAACACCAATCAATTTATATACATGTATATGATAGTAGCAGATAACAAGTAGAACACCAATCAATTTATATACATGTATATAATAGTAGCAGATAACAAGTAGAACACCAGTCAATTTATATACATGTATATGATAGTAGCAGATAACAAGTAGAACACCAGTAAATTTATATACATGTATATGATAGTAGCAGATAACAAGTAGAACACCAGTCAATTTATATACATGTATATGATAGTAGCAGATAACAAGTAGAACACCAATCAATTTATATACATGTATATGATAGTAGCAGATAACAAGTAGAACACCAATCAATTTATATACATGTATATGATAGTAGCAGATAACAAGTAGAACACCAATCAATTTATATACATGTATGTGATAGTAGCAGATAACAAGTAGAACACCAATCAATTTATATACATGTATGTGATAGTAGCAGATAACAAGTAGAACACCAATCAATTTATATACATGTATGTGATAGTAGCAGATAACAAGTAGAACACCAATCAATTTATATACATGTATATGATAGTCGCAGATAACAAGTAGAACACCAATCAATTTATATACATGTATATGATAGTCGCAGATAACAAGTAGAACACCAATCAATTTATATACATGTATGTGATAGTAGCAGATAACAAGTAGAACACCAATCAATTTATATACATGTATGTGATAGTAGCAGATAACAAGTAGAACACCAATCAATTTATATACATGTATGTGATAGTAGCAGATAACAAGCAGAACACCAATCAATTTATATACATGTATATGATAGTAGCAGATAACAAGCAGAACACCAATCAATTTATATACATGTATATGATAGTAGCAGATAACAAGTAGAACACCAATCAATTTATATACATGTATATGATAGTAGCAGATAACAAGTAGAACACCATTCGGAATAAAATAACCCTGTTTAGAAATCCTCCATATTACAAAACCCAGCAGACGGAATTTTACTTTTTCACTTTGAGGAATGCTGTAACCATGTATAGTTATTGTATGAAATTTAGAAGTACAGGTATTAATGTATCACTGTCTTATCATATAACGTATCTGTACAAATTATCTGCACCAAATATTAAATGTTTAAATACCTAAGTCCATGTAGTGTGCCTGTAGTGTCCCCATGTTTTACTTAAATTCCAGAAAGTGTGTCTGCAGTGTGTCTGTGATATACACCAAATTGTTAAAGTCAAGAAGTGTGTCTACAGTATACATGCAATTTTTCAGAGTTTCTGCTGTGTGCCTGCATTGTTCCCATGAAAATATGTTGTTGTACTGAAGTGTGTTTGCAGTGTGCCTGTAATTTTTGTGATGTTGCAGTGTATTTGGAAGGTACACTGCAACCACACTGCAACCACATTGTATCTGGAAGTGTACGCTGCAAGCGGTAAGGGTGGTCATTCACATTTGTGGTGCACAAGTATTGCGGTGAGTCATTCACATTTGTGGCGCACAGGCATTGCGGTGAGCATCAAAGTATGAAACTCTAATCTGCTTATCGCTTTAGTTCCGCTTCAACATCTCCAAAACTATAGTTGTTTTAATATAAATGTCTTTCTGAATACAGATAAAAAACTAAGCAATTTATCAAGAAAACCGAACGAAAGAGATCAACTATATAAGTTCATCCGGGGTTTAATGTAGAATAATGTTCACATCTGAAATGACACAATTAAAAATTTTTTTTTGCTCGTCACGAATGTGGATGTATGTTATTTAATAATACAGAGTACGGTTAATAGAAAATGACAGTTGTTTTCCCTCGGGCAGCTTATTATTATGGTTTAGGTTTGATGTCATAATATTTGTTGTATGACGTGTGATTTCTAATTGCTCCCACTCCCACTGCCCCGAGCCAAGTTTTCAACTGAGAACGATAAACGAATAATCTATCAACCTCAATGAGTTCCGCTTCGGGATGGTAAACATAAACATATAAAGATTAATTAAAAGATATGTAAATTAAATGTATATTTTTTTTCAAATGCATAAGCTGTCATTGGCCGATTTACCTGAATGGATAACACTGTAAACCAATTAATTTTCATCTTTCAGAACAATCCGGATTCTTCATATGAAAAAGAAAAGCAAGGTAGAGCATAAATAGAGACTCCGAGTGGTTTGGTCCAGAGTCCAGCAGAGACTTCGTCTACAAAGATTGAAGATTTTATTTTACAGTATTTTACAGTAATTATTGTAAGACAGCACGATGAAATTGGTGAGTATTTTTCTTCAGTATTACTGATTTCTGCTAGGATTGTTATTTCTTCGTGTTTGTTATGTTTATGCCTTTAATGCGCATAGAAGATACATTCATATAACGATATGCACGCAAAATTGCAGGTAAAACCCCAAACTCGGAAACTATCGCATAGATAGATAATGGAAGTAAGAAAGTATCATGCACATATCTGTTGACTACATCAACTTTCTAACACGCCAATTATAACAATTACATCTACATGGCCAGTGTTATTCTGTGGAGAATTATACATGATTTGCGAAGATTGTTTAGACGCTAAAACGCACGGAATTTGTTATTGACACACGCGCGGCATATTGCCAATAGTTATTTCGTTTCTCTATCTAAAACTGTAGTTTCCATAGTTAAATGGGTAATCTCCACAATAACGCGATAACAATAGTCATGTCTCATTAAACCACATTTCTCGTGTGCATAATCATAATTGATGGAGCGAGCGCGTTCGAATCAACCATCATCTCTGACCATGGCTCGTCTGACAAAGCCGTACCATGACAGATAGCTGGTCTGCCATAAAAGACCTTATCTTCAAGAGTTCCGAATCACTTTCATGACCTCAAGACCTATCCGAAAATGCTGATCTTTGAGCGAATTAAGAGCCAGGCAAAGTGTAATTTCACAGGGGATGAAATATACATGTCGTTATCCGTGTTTGTTTTGACTTAAGCGACGCCCCCATGCTGTTTCCTCTCTACAAAGAGACCGTCACTCAGCATATTCGCAGCATAACCTGGGCTTGTCTCGGATCAAGGCGAACCAACCCCACATGTCGTTCGTTCGTTGACTTATTTTAAACCGAGCGTTTGAGTACTAGCCCAAATTACGCAGGCAGGGTGGCACGGAATATACACATCTGTATTATGAAGTATGGAATCAAGAGGGCGTAAAGTACCCCTCTCCCCCAGGCCAGACAGGGTTAATTTGATGACGGAGGTTATAGGTTGGGGTCTGGCAAGTTTGGGAGCTGAGGGCGTGACAAGCGAAAGTGAAAGTGTAATGAGTAAGGGAAGCTGGTATCTTTTATTGCTTGGCGAATAATTTTTGTACTCGCTCTCTTGATCAGGGCGGAAACCAATGCCGGAGTCGATTTGGGGTGGGTGTTCAGATTAGTACACTGAAATAATAGGAGCCTTTAACAAGTTATGGAATATTCCCCGACTAGAGCACCAGCGGAATATTCCTTGAATTCGTTCAATATAATGTCAAGGATAACCATAAATCCCATTCTTTCTCATTCACCGATCCTAGAGAGGCTGTGAAGGATATTTACCCCCATTACTGAATTTGAAGGAAACCACCGATAGGCCAATTGGAACATCATATCTGGACCTGTGATTTACAAGAATGATCAGGGCTTTCTATCGCGTCGACTCTACGAAAAGAGAGACGATTACAATTTTGACGTAGATAACTACCCATTTCTGGATAGCAATTTTCCAGAAGGACCTGCATACGTCGTATATACTTGGTAGCATTTGCTAGATCATGTGCAGTCTGAGACGATTTTAATCAACGTCACAGAATATTACTGTAGAAACGTGTCAAACAGAGCTATACCACCGAACGCCTTCATTCAAATCATATCATAATCTGTGATAAATATAGTTCATGTCGGGACTATGATCGTAGCAAGATCTGTGACGCTACGGGAGCTATAGAGCCTTTTGAATATCATGGGTTTCTATATGGTGTTCAAAAGAACTTACACAATACAAGCGTGACTGAGATACATATTCGCGAAACTACTTGAAATTCATCTGGATAAAGAATAATGGCCATTGATTAGGATTTTATGTGTACAACTTCATCACGTCTTGCTGACATCATTGACAACTGCTGACTGCTTCTCTTTGCAGGAAAAGATGTGTTTTATTTTTAATTTTTAATTCATACACGGTTGGATTAGTGCTAACTGCCATACGAAATATGAGGATTATTGCCGCGGTAATTGTTGTATGGACGACGTCTGAATATTAAATGTGGGATCTAACGCTTGATGTGGAATATTCCTCAGCCTAGTATGAAGATATGGAATATTCCTCAGCCTGGTATGAAGATATGGAATATTCCTCAGCCTGGTATGAAGATATGGAATATTCCTCAGCCTGGTATGAAGATATGGAATATTCCTCAGCCTGGTATGAAGATATGGAATATTCCTCAGCCTGGTATGAAGATATGGAATATTCCTCAGCCTGGTATGAAGATATGGAATATTCCTCAGCCTGGTATGAAGATATGGAATATTCCTCAGCCTGGTATGAAGATATGGAATATTCCTCAGCCTGGTATGAAGATGCTTTCCAATGTTACCTAATATTCCGCTGGTGCCATGGAGATGGAATATTCCGTAACTTTTTTCTTAGTGTGTGTTGTCTATACTAATATGTATGGGCTAGTTTCTCTAAATTAAAGGTTTTAATGACTGAGCTAATCTATCCAGTACGACGTCTAGATATCTGTTCGCTTTTATTGTAGGTGATTTGTTTGATCGCGGTGACCTTTCTTGTTGTGATATCTATCCTTGACGTTGAAGGACAGTGTGGATTCCGGTCGCCGAACAAGGCCCAAGGAACCGGCAAAAAGGCGGTATTCTCTAAAAGTGGAAACGCAAACGCAGCCAAGTAAGTATTTCTTCATAAATGTTCATCAACTTGGACATTTGAACCTTTTACGCCCGCAAATATATTGGCTGGAACACTCTAAAATATTGCGTTAAAATTCTGTTGTCTGAGTGATAAAAGAACAAACTTCGGTTATTTTAACACAAGTGTTATGTTATTTCAGCACAAAAATAAGTGTTATTGTAACACAATCTTCTACAGAAGTAACAGATTTGTCTGCATCATAATTGTTCTGTTATCACTCAGACAACAGAATTTTTCTTAGAATGTAGTTCCTCAATCAATGTTTTCAATGTAGTCACATATATTCAGCCTGGTATGCGTCTGCTCGTTATTCCGGGGACTCTTCGAAGCTGTAGATTCTATGTTGACAAACATTAACTTTCGCGGATGTCAAAGTTGCAATGTTACCTTCTGTGATTATTTAAATGTCAGCTACTGAAAGATGTTGTACAGATACACAATGGCTCGGGTGTGTATGCGCGTTGAATTCCGGCCGAGAACGTGACAAGGTCGAGATCGACAACGACATCAACGACATCATCCGAAGCATTCGGTTTCTCTAATTACGTCACATATTCCCTAAAGATTTATATAAAAAATCAAATCCTATTCTAGAGTGGAAAAAATCTGTATGCAAATTCATCACATCAAACCCGCCACTATGTGTCTTTACAAAAAGGCCTCTCTGTCATGTGTTGCCCAAGCCTGTGTAAAAGAACTGAATGTCAGGTAGGAATATTGTCTGCCTCATATCTAACCCACATGAACACGTTTTTTTCTTGACTTTGACCTTAGGCATTCTCATGAAATCAGATTATACGTTGCCTATACGATCTGATTGCGTTAGGGTAACAAACGGAGCGCCTAGCTCTCTTTGCCTATGGCTGTCCGTCAGTCAGCATCGCCCGTTAGTAATATACACGGAACCTAGTGGGCTCAAGTTGTAACCGGTGATCATTATCTAACTTGTTCCTTTTCCCATAACATATACTGGATGTATTTTTCTGCATACACGCTTCCTTTGTCGATTAAAATCGATAGAGACTGAATGCGCATGCTCGAGCTGTCTTTTCGGGTTAATGCAGTCAGTGGGTGTAACACCGAAAAGTTCAGCCGGTTACACATTCTGACATTGGGAGATTTGATCTTAGGAAGAATAAGCGGAACTTTATTTCCCGGGACAATATTTCCTATCACACCGAAAGTTAAAATCTGAACTAGGCAGCTTTGGAGTACTGCATATTAGCTACTTCATAACAATTGTAGAGTCATATTTAAGATCAATCCATCCATCTATCAGATCAGACCGGGACACATCTTGGCAAGAGTTTGATTCACAATATTTTTATATTTGACAGAGCCAGCCGGGTATTCAGTTCCAGCTCACAAGGTCCACCACCACCACCGCCATGTCCACAAGGGGGGAATTGCAGGGTATGATTTACTGATTAGATTGATTCTTATTATAGCAGTCGGTATTGATTGATTTTATTGAGACAGAGTAGCCATTTGATCGGTTTTATTGTAATATAGTCAACAAATATGTTGGTTTTATCCATGCATAATTGATATACATTTACGTAAATATGTTAATGGTTATCATGAAACTAATATTATATGTATCATATCTATCCATAAATAATTATTTACAAAATATAGTCATCGTTAAAATCATAGAACAGATAATATATGAAGTCAACAATAAAACATTTAAATTGCTTGCGATACCAACATCTTCAAGTTGGAAAGGTTCTTCTGAACTTTGAGTTTTGAGAGTTTTCAAACTGATAAGAACTGATAAGACTTCATAACTATGCATGTAATAAACATGAATGAACCTGAGATACATTCTAGTCCTTCGGGACTCCCTACTACGTGAAGAGTGTCTCGTGTAAGTGGTAGCCAACAACCTGGGGGGTGAATAGGCGCGTAGGATTTTTGCGTACGATGTTCCGGCCATTCATCATTAATTGTTTCCATCAAATGATGGCGCTAAGCTGCACAGATTAGTCTCTCCGTAATAGTACTAAGCTACCCGACGTATATATTACATCTACTGAGTGATAACCTTGTGCAAAAACGAGAGAAAATGGTGAACACTTTTTTTCAGTCAACTGTGAAACGAAGCAACATGACTTGTCTCCGTTTCAAACGTTCACCTGTCGTTTATTTGTTAACGGCAAAACAGCTCATAATTTTGTAAATAGAATTTTGGTTAACTTCCTCCAATGTTGTTATTCAGTAAGATTAATCAACTGATTGCAAAAATTAGTTCACTGATCCTTTCAAACAACACAGTCGCTGTTAATTTTGTTAAAATCCCACTGACAAGACCACACTTGATCCACAGTGACTTGAGTAGCAGGGGGTGTCTTCGTCGATGTTGTTGTTGTTGTGATTATATATATAATTTTTTTTGCAAGAATATATTTATTTCCCACCTTTTCATACACCACAATGACAGTATGTCATAAAATGCTTCGCCTTAAATCGATTACATACCCCTCCTCTACTAGATCTCCATCTCTATTAGAGATGGAGATCTAGTAGAGGAGGGGTATGTAGATCGATTTAGGGCGTATATAAAGCATTTTTATGACATCTACTGTCATTGTGGTGTATGAAAAGGTGGGAAATAAATATATTCTTGCAAAAAAAATTATATATATAATCACAACAACATCGACGAAGACACCCCCTGCTACTCAAGTCACTGTGACTTGATCGGCACGAATATATATGGAGATCACGGTGCCTACATGGGTAATGTAACTGCACCGGTCAATAAACTGTTAATAAATAGGGGAAAAGTTCCTTGGAGCGATGATGTAAGAGGAAGCCTCACTGTCGAAAGAGTGACATGGCTTCCATTTACGAGAGAATCGTGATCTTACTATCACGAAGGTGATCTTACTATCACGAAGGTGATCTTACTATCACGAAGGCAGGACTCTCTCTTGAGGATGCCTAAGATATAATTATAATCGTCTATATAATTGCAAAGACGATAATCAGACCTTTCAAACAAGATGTAACACAACGAAAATATTTGTCTAGAAATTTGTTATTTTCGTTTATCAATGATAGGCAGCCGTGGAACTTGTTTCATATCGGTACGAATTGAATACAGTTCTCGCATATAATGCAGTGTATAACTCATATGATTGAAGCGGCTGGTATACGTCAGAGGATGAGCATCTGGGACGCAAGCTGACCAATCACGACGCTCGAAACAAGCTACAGGCATGATGGGCTTCAGCAACATTTCTCTCGGAGTGGCGTTGAAGTTTTCACTAAAATATTGATCAAAGTAATCATTCAAATTATATAGAAAAAAGAATCCAATATAAAATTGATCAAGAGATGGAAATTATCAATCTCGATAAGGAAAATACACCACATCATCGCTTGGCGGCTAGGTTGGGATGTATTTTTCTTCTCTTGATTGGGAATTTTCATCTCATGATGAAGTTGTTATATGGGATCCTTTTAGTCCCCGTGCTCTGCTTGGTACAGGACATAAGCCTGCAATGTCCTGAGCCTGGAAGTCTACCCCAAACACAAGGCAATTGTAAGATGGTTCCCTGTAAAGATGTACGTATTGTTGATATAGTATACTGAGGTTTTGTTTTGTTTTGTTGCTATAGAGAGGAGGAGGAAGCGGTTTTATCCGCAGGCGACAAAAAACCCCCGGCTCAACAGGCTCCGGCCCACAAAGAAGTTTGGCGGAAAGTTTGAAAGCTCGAGTTCGATCAAAACCAGTGAGGAAGGGCTCTGCCGCCGGTGGTTACCCTACGTAAGTATTTTGATTAATGTATAACTCGTAATCGTGTGATAGGTTCTACGAGAAGAGTGTCTGGAGTAAGTGGTAGCCATCCCAAAGAATATGGTAGGGGAAGTAGGTGATGTATCATTTACAGGTGTCTTTATTCGGTATTTCTCTCTTGACTGTTTCGAAGCTAAAGCTACAATAATTATGATAACGTGAGAGAAATGATTCTGTTCGTGACGGAGCATAGTAATCTATACACTCAGGTTGTATAATCTGTGAATCGGCTTTTCCGGCTCGTCACATTTGTCGATTTATGGGAGATTCATGCTAGGATTCTCCGAGTGTAAATTAGATTTCTTCGCAGATTTCTGTAGTTTCCATTGATTCCGCAACGTGGCTAGTCACCTTCCTCGAAGGCCGGACCCCACTACCAAATATTTCCACGTTCTCAACTACACCAATCGACTCAAGATCTAAAGCCACAACTGGACGTTTTGGATCTAAGACTGTAATTAAGATGTAACTTCTGGCAAACATGATCGGAATAATTATGAGGAATGTATACTGCAATCCAATCTACCTGGTGTGGGCAATCATACGAAACACAGCTTCCTCGTTAACAGCTCAGCTCGTTGACGACATACATGTACCAAGCAAGGCAGTTTGTTTTTTGTGAACTTGATATTCAACCTTACATGAATTTTGTTTTTCGTTTAGTGAGACGATTGGAAGCTGTTGTGAACAGGAAGATGGGTATATAGTAGGATTGGATGATTGTTATCTGTACTGGCCTTTGTCCATAGAATCCGTACAATGCAGGTAAGTAATAGATTACCAGTACATATTTCATCATATAATTATTATACACATGGCATCTAGGACTGAAGAGTGGGAGTTACGAGTGGCTGAGAATTGACTCACAGCTCATTCCTCCACGCGCTTCCATATCGGTGCATTCAATGACATCACCAGTTAAAACTGCCCTATATAATATTCCAAGTAATATCAACTTAGCGGTAGGTACTGAATTCTATCCCAGGCCGGGTCATGCGGAAGACTTCAAAAATGGAACTTGTTGCTTCCTCGCTTACGCTCAGCATTAAGAGGATAGAACAAGGACTGGTTCACTCGTTGTCAGTATAATGTTACTGAGTGGGGTGTCATGTCTGTTTACGACATGATATTTCAGTGGGACAGCACTATAAAATTGCAACATTAGATCTGCTCTGCTACAAGTAGGTACCTCCGCCCCTCTCTCTCCCCCTCCCCTCCCTTTTCCGTCGTGATATAGACGAAGCATGTTGAAAGCGACGTTAAACCCTATTCACTCACTCACTCACTTCAAGTAATATCCACTTAATCGAGAGGAATCCCTTCCGAACTCGAGAGCAAATAAACATTCATTTGAATTTGAGCGTGATTGTATGCATCAGTAGGGAAAAAACACAAACCAATCTTCTGCTTCACTTTAGGCATAGAGAAGGCGAAAGTGGTCTTCTTTCGCAATGAATTATGTATGATTGTCAGTTATGTATGATTGTCAGTTATGTATGATTGTCAGTTATGTATGATTGTCAGTTATGTATGATTGTCAGTTATGTATGATTGTCAGATTCACAAAGTTATTAGAGACATCTGAATTCCGAGTATATGCCCAGGCCTTACATATCAGCCTTTGTGCCTTACATATCAGCCTTTGTGCCTTACATATCAGCCTTTGTGCCTTACATATCAGCCTTTGTGCCTTACATATCAGCCTTTGTGCCATACATATCAGCCTTTGTGCCATACATATCAGCCTTTGTGCCATACATATCAGCCTTTGTGCCATACATATCAGCCTTTGTGCCATACATATCAGCCTTTGTGCCTTACATATCAGCCTTTCTGCCATACATATCAGCCTTATGCAGCCATACATCAGCCCCTTGTGCCATACATATCAGCCTTTGTGCCATGTTATTATCAGCCTTGTGCCATACATATCAGCCTCAGCCTCACATATCAGCCCCTCTGTGCCATACATATCAGCCTTTGTGCCATACATATCAGCCTTTGTGCCTTACATATCAGCCTCTCTTTGTGCCATACATATCAGCCTTGTGCCACATATCAGCCTTTGTGCCATACATATCAGCCTTGTGCCATACATACTGAAGCCTTGTGCCTTACATATCAGCCTTTGTGCCATACATATCAGCCCCTTGTTACACATATCAGCCCTTTGTGCCATACATATCAGCCTTTGTGCCTTACATATCAGCCTTGTGCCATACATATCAGCCTTGTGCCATACATATCAGCCTTTGTGCCATACATATCAGCCTTTGTGCCCACATACTTCAGCCTTGTGCCTTACATATCAGCCTCTTTGTGCCATACATATCAGCCTTTGTGCCATACATATCAGCCTTTGTGCCATACATATCAGCCTTTGTGCCATACATATCAGCCTTTGTGCCATACATATCAGCCTTTGTGCCATACATATCAGCCTTTGTGCCAGCCCAAGCGCCTGGATTTAAATAAGATTGACTGATAAATGTGTCTAATCCTCACGGCAATAGTTTTGATGATGCTAGTATTGTTTCAGGATGACGGTATCACCAGCACTATGGATTATACTAAATTTCTCCCTGTTTTCAATTTTAGCTCCGGCAGTTGCTACAGCGGTTACTGGTGGTCAAACACTCCAGGATATTGCGAGGCACAAAACCCCATTGATAATGAAGTTGTACTCTACTGTCCTTATTACCCCTGGTTCTTCGAAGAGATCGTCACAACATATGGCAACTGTGGCTGCACACCATGCTAACCGTCAGGTGGCGCCAGATCAGCAGCTTTGTCAGGCGTCGTCATCTCCAGAGCGGCTATAATGACTTGAACTGCTTAATACACGAGCGAATGAACACCCAGAATGTTGTCAAAAAAAGAAAAAAGAACAGAAAATCGAACTATTTAATACCCACAAAATCACATGTATATTTGAGAAATAAAATTCGAAATGAGAATTTAAAAATATGTCCCAGCTGTGGTATGTTTTCCAGTACTGGTTTCAATCTCTACCTCAGTGGACATATTTAACTGACACTGTACGACACAGGTATATGACCGGTCTGAATAATTGATGATGTCACAGCTATTAGGTCGACTGGTCATCTTCGCGACCATGTCCAGGTCTGTATGATCTGATACGCATCTATTCAATCTTGAATCCGAAGCCATCAGCTGAATACTACCGAAATCAATTATATAAATGGATCACCTCAGCCGTTCAACCGCCTTGTGGCGACACCTATTGGCAGAGCTGAAACAACCAGAGCCCCAGAGGCTAGGTCCAAGTGTTAAGGAATTCCAGATGAATCAAACGCAACATTTATACAGTCACAGTCACGAACTATAATCACAATGATTTGTACAGAGGGGAAATCTCGAGGACGAAACGTCCACCATCACACTCTCACCATGTACACATCAAAATGAAACGCAACAAAAAAGAAAGCGGTAAACGATGTCGGCGTACATGAAGTCACATGACCCCACAGGCCAATATTGTTCGTGCATCTCGAGACACACCATATAGAGACACACCATATAGAGACACACCATATAGAGACACACCATATAGACACACCATATAGAGACACACCATATAGAGAACACCATTAGAGACACACCATATAGACACACCATATAGAGACACACCATATAGAGACACACCATTAGAGACACACCATATAGAGACACACCATATAGACACACCATATAGAGACACACCATATAGAGACACACCATATAGACACACCATATAGAGACACACCATATAGAGACACACCATTAGAGACACACCATATAGAGACACACCTTATAGAGACACACCATATAGAGCAGAAATCATCCATGCGATCATTTCTATCTCAGCTATATGTTTTTATTGTGGCTGTTAATATAGACATCTTCAATACCATGCCTACGCAGCCCCTAGCAACGGTTTGAGCGGTATTAGATGAGAATATCCGATAGCAATGATGTATTAACCCTAACAAGTCATCTGGTCGTCGAGAAAGTGCAATGCATAATCTCTCTCGTCTGACGAATCGGGCAACCAAGTGTCAAATCACATACCTTAAATACTTGAGGAGTACGGTATGCTTACAACCCCGATCATCTCAACAGGTACTCGTTTTTCGAGTCTTTTCTGTCGCACCTGTTCCGTTTCCGCCTCGAGACCTTTTCAACTTTCGAATGTTGTCGTGGCGCGCAGACACAACCCCACATGACTAACATTGACGTTACAGTCTCAACTGAATGATATCTGCGCGCCACAACATCATTCGGCTTTTCATGCGCGCATGCTTCTCCGAACAGCTTCGAAAATGACTCAAGGGGGAGCAGAACATGTGCGCTAAAAAGACCCAAGAAAAGAGCACCTGTTTAGATGATCGTGTTTGTAAGCATACCCTACTCCTTCCGAAGTATTTTAGGTATGTGATTTGACACTTGGTTGAGTGATTCGTCAGCCGAGGAAGATTGTGCGCTACATTTTCGTCGATGTTGGCCTCTTAAATGATTTAGAGCTAGTTCTCTCCTCCTTTAGTGGGGACAGATCAACTAGGTCTAGTAGAGTGCATGTTCTTATTTAGAACATAAGCCTGTAAGGTCCGACGCCGATCAAGCGTTTCATTCTCCACCATGTTAAACAATGCACAGTGGACATTCCTCGGGCACGAAACGTCCACCAGCAGAATTTCGTCATATACAGATAACAATTAAATACATCTTATGTAGGTGGCGGATATATTATCTTATATCTTATATAGGCCAAAATTCTTCGTGCATAGTAAGACACATCACGTGATCAGAAATGATCCATGCGATGATTTGTATCTCAGCTATGCTTTTATTTTAGCTGTTCATGTTGACATGTTGATTGGCATGCTTACACGGCCCTTAGTACCGGCTTGAGCGATATTAGATACAAATATCCAAGAGCAATTATGTTGTATTAGCCATATCAAGTCACCTGATTGAAAGTGATGAAGTATTTGCCGATTAGACGGAAGAAACGACCCAAACGGGAAAAATGTTAGTAGAATGCAAGTTCTTATTCAGAGCACAAGTCTGTGAGGCCGACCAAGCGCTTCATTCTCCACCATGTTAACCACAGTCACAAACTACAATCACAATGGTTTCTACATGGGGCAAGCACCCACCAGAATATCAGCATATACAGATAACAATTAAACGCAACAAAAGTGGTGGAAAAAGATGCCGGCATACTGACATGAAGGCATATGACCCCATCGGCCAATTATTTCGTGCATATCTAGGCACAAATCATTTTGTTGCTAAAATGAAAGTACCTCACACTAGAAAAGAGACATTTTTGTCTTAAATGTGTTAAATTACACATTAAACATTACACACTATACACTGCACAGTAATTTGCCTAATGGAAATTTGGTGAGAACAGATAGGGGAGATAGCGGGGTGTTAGTAGTAGTGTAAACTCCGAAAAAGTAACATTGACCTCTTTGCACTTAAACTTGTGGCGGCCATGTGGCGACCACGTGATCAAGGCATGTACTGACATGTTCTGGATTGCATCAGCATTGGCTGTGTGCCAAGTTTTGACCACTATAGGTCTGGCAACCTTTGGCCTTTGTATTCCTCCGCGGTGATGCGGTAATGTCTGGCGGTGATGCGGTCACGGGAGAAAGCTTCCGCGGAGAAAAGGTAGTCCCCAAATCTGAATTACGCTGCATGGTCCGATTGGGTCGTATGAGGTATCAATGTGAAGCATTCTTGAAGGGGCATTTGATGGGCTGGGTGCGGGGTTGAAATAGCGTCATTCTGCGCATGCGCGGTGGACCAAGGGTATGGAAATAGACGTTTTGGGGTCTAGGGGAGCCACTAATGGTCCAATTGGGTCATATGAGGTATCAATGTGAAGCCTATGTGAGGGGGCATCCGACGGGTGGGTGTGGGGTTGGAATGTCGGCATTCTGCGCATGCTCAGTAGACCAAGGATATGGAAATAGACGTTTTGGGGTCTAGGGGAGACACTATTGGTCCGATTGGGTCATATGAGGTATCAATGTGAAGCCTATGTGAGGGGGCATCCGTTGGTGGGTGTGGGGTTGTAATATCGTCATTCTGCGCATGCGCGGTAGACCAAGGGTATGGAATAGACGTTTTGGGATCTAGGGGAGCCCCTAATGGGCCGATGGAGTCGAGTGAGGTATCACTGTGAAGCACACATGAGAGGGCATCCGCCTGGACTAGTATCTCGGCCGTTGTCAACAGTCTGCGCATGCGCAGACAGGGAATTGTGGGAAAAAGGGCATGGAAATAGACGTTTTGGGGTCTGGATGGGCCACTTGTGGTCCTATGGAGTCGTATGAGGTATCAATGTGGAGCCTATGTGAGGGGGCATCCGACGGGGTGGGTGTGACGTGGAACTGACGTAATTCTGCGCATGCGCAGTAGACCAAGAGTATGGAAATATACGTTTTGAGGTCGAGGTGGGCCACTATTGGTCCTATGGAGTCGTATGAGGTATCAATGTGAAGCATTCGTGAAGGAGCATCTGACTGGGTGAATGTGGGGTAGGAATATCGTCATTTTGCGCATGCGCGGTGGACAAAGGGTATGGAAATAGACGTTTTGTGGTCTGGATGGGCCACTAGTAGTCCTATGGAGTCGAGTGAGGTATCAATGTGAAGCCTATGTGAGGGGGCATCTGCCTGGACTAGTGTGTCGTCCGTGTTCAACATTCTGCGCATGCGCAGACAGGGAATTGTGGGAAAAGTGCATTGCAGTGAACGTTTTAGGATATAGGGGAACCCCTAATGGGCCGATGGAGCCGTATGAGGTATCAAAGTGAAGCCTAGGTGAGGGGGCATCCGCCTGGACTAGTGCCTCGGCCGTTGTCTACATCCTTCGCATGCGCAAACAGGAAATTGTGAGCAACGCCCGCCAACGCCAAGCTCAACGCTTCAACGCCCTGGTGAATTAGCCCAAAAGCTCTGATTTTCATGGAATTGTCACTAATTCATTGGAAATGCAGTGACGCCCGTCAACGTCCGGCTTAACGCCCTAGCATAACGCCTTGACGCCATGATATAGACAGATGAGAGAAGAAGAACAACAACAAGGATGAGAGAACAACAACAACAACGAGTTTTTTTCATATAGTTTATTTTCTCCTCCATCATAACATACCCACGCTGGGGGAGCCGCGTTGGGTATGTTTACAATTCAAGAATACTCTTGTCCAATCAGAGACCGCCATTTGGTCCTGCCATATTCGTTCTTGCCCGTTAGATGTATTCTCGGCTGCACTTGTCCAATCAGAAGCCATCCTTAAGAAAGTCCCATCTTCGGCCCTGTTCGCCCTCATCCGTTTGTTCTAATCGTCGTCGGTCAGGCCTGGATATTCGTCGGGCAGCATATCCTGAAACAGTTGTTTGCGCATTCTAATCGCATTTTCCAGGGCCTCGGTGGGTGGTAACCCCATAGCCTCTTCCAAGTGACGCTTGGTCTTCATGATGGACCTGTGCGTGGGGTCGCCTTTCATTTCAAGCGATAGCAAGGTATACTGTTCATAGATCGCCATGGCTGTTTTCCTGATGCGGGGCGCATTTCGGTGTACGCCTGTTGTAAGTTATCCTGTCCCGCGTCCTCGATCGCTTCAGCGTGAGTATTGATAGCTGCTGTCACAATACGATCCCAGAAGGTAGGTTCTGCCTCACTTGCCTGGGATGTAGGCTGACTCTCTGAGGTCAAGCTCTCCATATCAGTAGATGGACTGTCAGCAATCTTGGATTCGGTATCAGTCGATACACTCTCATCGATCTCTGTATCAGCATCCGATTCAACGGACTCCTCAGCGTCTTCAATCCCATGTATATTTTTCTGGTGTCGCATCATATCGTAATGTCTGGTGAACGTGCGTTCACACTCAGAACAAGTATAAGCCTTGTTGACGGTTGAACGTCGACTGTGCGTGTTTTGGGAATACACTCACTTTCATAGACAGTAACGCCCGCCAACGCCCACTGTTACGCCTTAACGCCCTGTATGTACGCCTTAACGCTCGTCTCAACGCTTTAACACACTTTCTTAACGCTTTAACGTCGTTTAATGATGCGTTCAAACAAATGTTGCTGTTGTGCTATTGCTCCGACACACGCCGCTTCCCAGTTCATGCCCGAGGTTTTCAACATCGACGCTGTTCTTTCAATTTCCATATGGACTGGGTCCTTGTCCAACAATTTCATATGGGTCACGAGGTCGATATACTGCTGATGTAAAGCCCATCGTAGTCTGGGTGCCAATCTGTTATGGGCTAAAATTGCGGCTTTTTTTTCGAATATCCTTTGTGTTGAACTTGTTTTCTGTGACCCTCAACGTCTCGCCCATCTCGGCGTCCATACTTTCTTTGAGCAAATCCTTCCATAGCCTCGAGTTCACATTATGTTCATTCCCTTGTACGGGTACGGGTTGGGACTTCACGGTTGGGTGATATTCCGGGACTGATGGTATGAAGCGGACCCGCTGTATGGGGGTGGGTTGCTGCTGCTGCTCTGCTAGGAGTGGACTCGGCGGATGGTGTAGGGGTATATGACGTTGCGGTGATTCGTCACCGGGTAACAGGTGGATCGTCAGCCGACGATCTTCGGGGGTATGGGCTTTTAAATCTACGAACAGGTAGATGTGCGGACGACTTGTCGCCCCTTGAAACGCCTGCATGAAATGGTCGATATTCTGAGGATAAATTCGACTACCAAACACACGGATTTGTGCTCTGTCAATGGGATTGGAGAACAACACAAAGTATTGGCAGTTCAATGCAATATCTCTGGACGCCTTCCCTTGAGGAAAGAGATTCTGGGTCAAATAGATGACGGACAGATTCCGATGATGGGATCCTTTAGTAAACAAGTCGGCGACGTGTGAATTGTCCTTGGCCGCACTCATCAGATCATCTAGCACTACCACGTTGGTCTGCTCGGGGTCAAGGTAATACGGTTCGTTTATGTCGTGGGGAATCCCTGGGACGAAGCTCACATTCTGTAACCTTGCAGTTTCGTAGGCGGGCTGCCATTGGCTATAACACCAAACAACACGTGTCGGAGCTGGGGTTGTCACACCTGCCTCTAAGAACTTCATCACCCAGGACGTCTTTCCACATGCCGTAGGGCCGCTCACCGTCATCGTATAGGGATGCTCTACTGCTCTTGTTGGACCTATAGCGGGACTCGGCTGTGTCTCTTGGTTGTGTTTGCGTTGAATGTGCCTGAGCATACTATCGCGACGAGAGAAGGTTCTCTGCAAGAACGTACACGTACACGACATGTTCATCAGTCGACCAATACATATGGACTGATGATGGACACATGTTCATTCCTATATTTATAGACTCTACCACCACCACACACACCACCACCAAATCCACCAACACCACCGCCACACACCACCAACGCCACCACCAACGCCACCACCGGGCGTTGACGGGCGTCAACGCCCGGTGGTGGTGGTAGCCCCCGTGTGGCAGAGCTCTTGGATCGGAGCTGAAAGCTTGTGGAGCTCAGAGCTCGGAAATGATGTCATCCCAGGCATGCGGGTGTACCTGTGTTGCACCCAATACCCTATAGCCCGTAGGGAATAGGGTACACCAGGGTGCGGGTGCGGGTGCAGCACAGGTACACGCGCATGCCTGCGATGACGTCATTTCCGAGATCTGAGCTCCACAAGCTTTGAGCTCCGAGAGCTCCGATCCAAGAGCTCTGCCACACGGGGGCTACCACCACCACCGGGCGTTGACGCCCGTCAACGCCCGGTGGTGGCGTTGGTGGTGGTGTTGGGGGTGTGTGTGGTGGTGTTGGTGGATTTGGTGGTGGTGGTAGAGTCTGTAAATATAGGAATGAACATGTGTCCATCATCAGTCCATATGTATTGGTCGACTGATGAACATGTCGTGTACGTGTACGTTCTGTCAGAGAACCTTCTCTCGTCGCGATAGTATGCTCAGGCACATTCAACGCAAACACAACCAAGAGACACAGCCCAGTCCTGCTATAGGTCCAACAAGAGCAGTAGAGCATTCCTATACGATGACGGTGAGCGGCCCTACGGCATGTGGAAAGATGTCCTGGGTGATGAAGTTCTTAGAGGCAGGTGTGGCAACCCCAGCTCCGACACGTGTTGTTTGGTGTTATAGCCAATGGCAGCCCGCCTACGAAATTACAAGGTTACAGAATGTGAGCTTCGTCCCAGGGATTCCCCACGACATAAACGAACCGTATGACTTTGACCCCGAGCAGACCAACGTGGTAGTGCTAGATGATCTGATGAGTGCGGCCAAGGACAATTCACACGTCGCTGACTTGTTTACTAAAGGATCCCATCATCGGAATCTGTCCGTCATCTATTTGACACAGAATCTCTTTCCTCAAGGGAAGGCGTCCAGAGATATTGTCTTGAACTGCCAATACTTTGTGTTGTTCTCCAATCCCATTGACAGAGCACAAATCCGTGTGTTTTGTAGTCGAATTTATCCTGAGAATATCGACCATTTCATGCAGGCGTTTTAAGGGGCGACAAGTCGTCCGTACGGCTACCTGTTCGTAGATTTAAAAGCCCATACCCCCGAAGATCGTCGGCTGACGATCCACCTGTTACCCGGTGACGAATCACCGCAACGTAATATACCACTACACCATCCGCCGAGTTCACTCCTAGCAGAGCAGCAGCAGCAACCCACCCCCATACAGCGGGTCCGCTTCATACCATCAGTCCCGGAATATCACCCAACCGTGAAGGCCAAACCCGTACCCGTACAAGGGAATGATCATAATGAGAACTCGAGGCTATGGAAGGATTTGTTCAAAGAAAGTATGGACGCCGAGATGGGCGAGACGTTGAGGGCCACAGAAAACAAGTTTCAACACAAAGGATATTCGAAAAAAGAAGCCGCAATTTTAGCCCATAACAGATTGGCACCCAGACTACGATGGGCTTTACGTCAGCAGTATGTCAACCTCGTGACCCATATGAAATTGTTGGACAAGGACCCAGTCCATATGGAAATCGAAAGAACAGCGTCGATGTTGAAAACCTCGGGCATGAACTGGAAAGCGGCGTATGTCAGAGCAATAGCACAAAAACAACATTTGTTTGAACGCATCATTAAACGACGTTAAAGCGTTAAGAAAGTGTGTTGAAGCGTTGAGACGAGCGTTAAGGCGTACATACAGGGCGTTAAGGCGTAACAGTGGGCGTTGGCGGGCGTTACTGTCTATGAAAGCGAGTGTATTCCCAAAACACGCACAGTCGACGTTCAACCGTCAACATGGCTTATACTTGTTCTGAGTGTGAACGCACGTTCACCAGACATTACGATATGATGCGACACCAGAAAAGTATACATGGGATTGGAGACGCCGAGGAGTCCGTTGAATCGTATGCTGATACAGAGATCGATGAGAGTGTATCGACTGATACCGAATCCAAGATTGCTGACAGTCCATCTACTGATATGGAGAGCTTGACCTCAGATAGTCAGCCTACATCCCAGGAAAGTGAGGCAGAACCTACCTTCTGGGATCGTATTGTGACAGCAGCTACCAATACTCACGCTGAAGCGATCGAGGACGCGGGACAGGATAACTTACAACAGGCGTACACCGAAATGCGGCCCCGCATCAGGAAAACAACCATATCATCAGATCGTACCATTACTCCCAAATATAATTAACAAATAAGATAAATATTGTTTGTATCAAGGCATTTTAGTTCTCTCTCCTCCCTTCTCCAAAACTTGATTATTTTGATTTTGACTTCCGACTTCTGACTTCCGACTTCCAACTTCCGACTTCCGACTTCCGACTTCTGACTTCTGACTTCTGACTTCCGACTTCTGACTTCCGACTTCCGACTTCTGACTTCTGACTTCCGACTTCCGACTTCTGACTTCTGACTTCCGACTTCTGACTTCCGACTTCCGACTTCCGACTTCTGACTTCCGACTTCAGAATTTTGTACATCCATTCACCCCTTGCAACTTTACCTTTACATACATGATAATAATACCTATATTTCCGTCTGTGACTTTGTGCTTTGATCTTTCTGATTACTAGTATCGGCAATTTAAAAGGGAATCCCAATGTTCTAGGTCCAGTTTTAGGCCACGGTTATACAGAGACATTGCGTTTGAAGTTTAAATCTGCTATTGGTGGAATTTATTGCGAATGATATTTGGTGATGTCACGAAATACTCAAGATAATGAGCTAGATTATACTGGAATTGTCACAAATCTATTATAAGTCTAATCTCTTATTTGTAATAGTGCTTATTTATAGCATCATGAAAACTAGTTCTAAAAAGTTCTAAGCATTTATAGAAATACGGTTCTCATATCAACAGGTTACAAAGGGCTTTATTTTGGAAATTGCACGGGTTATGATATCTTATTAAAGAATATGGAGTAACAAAGGTCTATGCGTTTCATATTTATTAAAAATTTCAACTAACACACCTCCTTACATAAGTTCATGGACTGCAAAGATATCAGAATCCTAAATATCCTTATTTGTCTATCTAATTAACTCACCAATACCTCATTTGCATATCAAATTTTTACCAGCTCCAGAAAGTTTCACATCAACCAGGGGAAATATTTACAAGCAAAAAAATGAAAAAAATAAAATAAAAATTGAGAACAATGGGGGGCAATTTCAGAAATATATGGCAGCAAAATATCTCCCCCACAGAAGTTTTAATTTTCCATTTGAGTTTCCCTTAAGTAATCAAAATTATGAAGAGTTTTGGAGAAGGGAGGGGAGAGAACTAAAATGCCTTAATACAAACAATATTTATATTATTTGTTAAATATATTTGGAAGTAATGGTACGATCTTATGATATGATTTGGCTTGGGCTTGACAAAATTAGGTTTAGTTATTTTGTGTGTCCTAGGAAAGCAGAAAATCGTGAATAATATTTGAATAATCGATAAATATAATGACATCTCCTTGTCGCATTGATGCTTAAATTATCATACTATATTATTCGATAATGCTTTGGAAGTAATTGTGATCTGTTGAATAGAATTGTGCAATTATTTTATGTAATTGAGTCGCATTTATCTGTGGCATTAGGTACATTACCTTACCACATTTTTTAAAAATATTTACGGAGTGTGTCCCCCCCCCCGCCACCCCGCCCCCTGGACAGATCCCAAAAAGCACAGGCCAGATAGGGTTAACCCAGAATATATTTTAATGGATAATGACTGGTATATTTTCGACCTGAAGTTGTCAAAATTATCATAAATGTAAGATTATTAGTCCTTTAGTGGGATATTTGATCCGTTCATATTATCATATTTACATCAGTTATCAATACATGAAAACCCCACTCCATGTTATAAACATAATGGAGGGATCATGAGAACGAACCGGAGATCACGCGGTGGTCCACGTGCTGTGCACCTGTCGCCGCCACTGGGGCAAAACAGCATTGTCCAACGATTATTGTGGAAAGGGCGCATTAAATGTGATTATTCGTAAGGTATCAAATTGTGCAATTATATTATGTAATTGAGGCGCCTTTAACTTTTGACATAGGGCATTCCTATTTACATTAGAAATCGTATTTTAATAATCAGAACATAGCTCAAGATAAACTTAAATGATTAGCAGGTTTTTAAGTAGAATATGCCATAATAATGATACTGTGTTATTCCACGCTTCATAATTTAAGATGTAATGCATTATAAAAGAAAAAAAAACCTAAGTCGGAAGTCGGAAGTCGGAAGTCAGAATTCGTTGTGAAGAATGATGTATCCCAGTCACGCTTTGATTGTGACAGTTCATATGAACACCATGATGATCTTGAAGTACATGGGTTCATACGGTCTCTAGCCCTGACCGGAAGTACGACCCCTATAGCATATCTGTTCTGCTATCGTTGTTACATTTCATTTTAGTAATAACTAATGGAACATTGTAATTTGCGGAGAAGGGAACTGAAATCTTTCATTTTGATCCTTTCTTCTGTTGAAAAAACCTAACTATTTTCTATGTTTAGATGCATATACAATACAAATACAGGAAATTATTTCATTAAGATGTTTTGCACTTACAACTGCTGAGTTGATCCAAAAGACCTCCTCAGTCTGATATGAAAGAACTCCCCGAGGTCATATATTCGATGGAACCTAGAAGAAACATCAAATCCAGACGTATACCTTTACAAGAATGATCAGGACTTTGTATACATTTACAAGAATGATCAGGACTTTCTCTCACGTCCAATCTACGACAAGGTAGACGATTACAGTTTGACATATTTAACTACACCTTTCTGGATAGCAATATTCTAGAAGGACATTCATACAGCGTATACTTTCTCGCCTGGTAGCCTTTGCTAATTCATGTGCACTACTGTGACGATTTTAATCAACGCAGACAAATATTACTACAGAAACATGTCAAACAAAGCTATACCATAAAACACCTAAGTCAAAATATCTCCATTTCTGGGATAAATATAGTACACTCTAGGCAAATACGATCGTAACGTTCAAGACCTATGACGCTACCTTTAATTATGGTGGCTGGTATCTACGATGCCGTATCATCGTACTTCCAACATTTTTATTGGAGCGATGGTACGATGCGATGGCACGATGGCACGATGCGATGATACGATTGTACGATGGAAATTTCTTCATCGTACCATCGTACCCTCGGAATTTCATCGTACCATCGTATCATCGTACAATCGTTTTATCATACCATCGTGCTATATTTGAATACGAACCGTGCAGTTGATTTGATAGAGATGAATTTGGGGCTAAGCCAAGATTTTATGTAGTTTCACAATATCGTCACTTTAATGGTTAAATACATGTATATAGACTAGTATTATGCATATCATGCATATATTCGTCTGCCAATAGTCATACCATCACCATTTACATTAATTGACCTGACGGGCGAAGAACGATCAACGACTTGCACCAACCATATATGTTCTCATAATTAACCACCTACCCGATATTGCAGCCAAACACCCTCTCCTCCAGATATCCCCTCCTCCGAGATACCCCATTACCACCCCCCCTCCCCCGCCGCTAACCCTCACTTTGGTATGCAAATTATTGCATATATCCTAAACATAGTTCCAACTGAAGGCAAAAAAACAAATCACCACACAGATAAATGAAAATTAACGTTTGCAAGATAGGATCTCGAATCGCAGGAATGCTAAAAATTAATCTTTACACACGCAGTGTATTTAAAATTCAAACATGCTCCACGTTATAGCCGTGCGCTGATTGGTCCAGATCTCAAAACATACGGAGATTATCACACGATAATCTTCATTTGTTTGTTGTGATGTGTTACATTCACGTGCCGAACTGGTGACGTCTCATTCTTGTGACGCAGTGCCACAAAGCTGAGCGACGATTGGTTCATTCACTGCGCAGTGGGCGGAGTTCACACGGCTGCAGCTCGTGAACGGACAGCACGCGCGAGCATGGCCTGCAAACCAGTCACGAAATTCTCGCATCAAAACGGGACTAGTTTGCAGAAAAATTGTCATTCCGCTTATGAAATGTGGTAATATTTATCATTGTGCATGTTAGGATGGAGTTAATGACCTTCTTAGAGAATATTATCGTGTAATAATGCTTCGATGTTTAGTTTTAGACCTCATCAAAAAACCTCGCGGCTACGCCGCTCGGTTTTTTGATTGACGGTCTAAAACTAAACATCGAAACATTATTACACGATAATATTCACTAAGGCGGTCATTAACTCCTAAATAAAGTTGCATGTGATGACAACATATGATCACTGCAATAACTCAGCCGGATAAAGGAAGATGACCGAAGTGCAGAGCATTAATTTGGTATCGGGTGACATACAGGACTTCACGCCTTACTACACCAGGCCGGATCAGATATTTCAATATTTTTATGTTTGAATACACATTGTGATTTCATCGCATCTTCGTGCCATCGTATCATCTAACCATCGTGCCATTGAGCCATTGTATCATCGTACCATCGTGTTTTTTTTATGGATGGAGATGACTTCCTGCACAGGGGCTCGTTATAGTTGTTGGTTACGTTAGAGGGGGTCGATAGAGTAAATAAAATTACTTTACTCCCTCGATTCCCACCCGCCACTATCACCTAATTAACTAATTAACTAAGACAAAGCCCATGAGAAGCTTGTGACTTCTCTGGTTAAGTTAATTTTTATGGACAGTTTCACACTCTATATTTTGGTCAAGCTCTACTACAAAATGTCAAAAAAAGAATGAACAATGGCCGTCATGATGACGCCCCAGTGACGTCATTTTTACAAAAGGCATTTTTTGGACCATTTTCGGTCAGATTTTTTGCATTTTTTATTTGCAAAACTTCATGATAAATTAGCAAATGATCTGATGTGAAACAAAATGGCTTTTCCCAACTTCTCTTCGTAGAAAAGCAGGTTTTTGAACGAAAACATCACTTTTCTGGTAACCCACATGGTTGCCATTTTGACTTTACCCGTGATCCGCTGTTGGGGTGAGAGGGGGGGGGGGGTATGCAAATAGGTTCCAAATGACCCCAGTATGATTAATTACAAAGTCACGGAGTATGAGTTCTCACATTTTTGTCCTTCCAGAGATAGGAGCAAACAAGCAACAGGAAATGACCCCCTTCCCCTTTCCTAGGTCAGGTACGGTTTAAACAGTGAACGCCAAGACAGATGGCCTCGCCCATGTAATCCGTTATCAATTTAACTGCCACCGCTGGATCACTGGACCGTCACTACCTTTAATAAAGGAGATGATTGAGCTTTTATTTGGTGTATACAGGACTTATGCATTACCAAGAAAACTTATTGATGCAGATGCCACAGGTTATATTCCACTCAACCTATTTTCAGTATTACCATTTTATGATGAAAAACTTCCCGACGACACTTATACTAGTAATCTAGATACAAACATGTTGAACTTGGACTTCATCGACAATTTGTGTTTCAATCCCATAGAATTAAATAACATAGAAAATTGTAAAACGCCAATAGACGACAATGAAGACGAAGTCATGCATTGGAACGATATCCGCATCCATCAATCTAATTATTATACCGAAAAAACTTTTTGTGATAATTCGAATATACACACACCGAACGCAGAAAGCAGGTCTCTGTCGTTTCTGCATCTGAATGCTAGGAGTATCAGAAAGCATTTCGGTGAGATCACAGGCTTTCTCCAGAATTTAAATCATAAATTTTCGGTCTTAGGATTTTCTGAAAGTTGGCTAGATCCAAACACTGAAATGCTTTTTGACATACCAGGTTACATACCTTTCCCATTATCGAGGAATAAAAAGAAAGGCGGAGGTGTTATTCTATATGTTGATGAAAATATCAAATGTACTGTACGAGATGATCTAACACATGCCGACGATCATGGTGAATTTGAGTCATTATTTGTTGAACTGCTCCATGACAATACAAAATACATCATAGGTATATTTTACAGACCACCGAATAAGAATGTAACAAAGTTAAATGATCATATAGAGGCTCTCCTTAAAAGCAATGACATTGAAAAGCATAAATGCGTCCTGCTAGGGGATTTTAACATCGACCTTTTTAAAACTGACAGACATAGTCCTTCCGCAGAATTTTTAAACATTCTGAAATCAAATTATTTTTTCCCGCAAATCACAAAACCAACACGTGTAAAGTCGCACTCAGCCACTCTCATAGACAATGTTTATCTTAATTTTCACGACGACAGTCTCTTATCAGGAATATTTTTGACAGATATTACAGATCATTTTCCTATTTTTCACATTCTGAAAACAAAAATCGACACGTCCAATCTTGAGCAAGAATTTACGTTTCGTAAATTTACACCAGAAGCGAAAGAATTGTTCACACAAAGAATAAGGAATACTATTTGGGATGATGTAACTTCCTCTTTCGATACTAACGTTGCTCTCGAAATATTCTCATCAAAATTTAGTCATATATATGATGCTTCCTTCCCTTCGGTAACTGTGAAATATAGCAAGAAAACTTTAAATAAACCTTGGATCACTTATGCAATATTGAACTCTATACATGAAAAAAATAAGTTATATAGAAATTATCTAATCACTCCAAACGAGTATAATAGAGAAGCATACCGGAAATATAGAAACAAATTGAATCACACATTACGTCTTGCCAAGAAACATTATTTTGAAGACAAATTTAACGCTGCTAATCAGGATATAAAGGGGACATGGAAAATATTAAACAAATTGATGAACAAGAAAATGACATTAAATAATAATAATAAAACATTCATAGTAAACGACACTGAAATAAGCGACAAAGACATGATATCATCGCATTTTAATAACTATTTCGCATCTGTAGCCGAAGTACTAGATTCAAAAATTCCGAACGTGGGAATAAACTTTCGAGATTATCTGCAAACTAATGCTCACGAAAATTTCGAATTTCCGATTGTATCCACAATAGATGTCAAAAACACCATTTTAGGACTCAAACTAGCCGCACCTGGTCATGACGATATTCGCACATCACTTGTCAAGCTCGTTGCCGAATATGTTTCCCATTGCCTTTCCCATATCATTAATATATCGTTTGCAACAGGGGTAATACCAGATACACTTAAACTCGCCAAGGTTACACCTATCTATAAGTCAGGAGACCCGTCCCAACTGTCCAATTACCGGCCGATCTCAATCTTGACTTGCTTTAGTAAAATTTTGGAAAAAAATGCTGTTACTTCGATTTCACAATTCCTAGATGCAAACAATATTATCTCCAGTTGCCAGTACGGCTTCAGGGCCAATCATTCTACATCGCATGCTGCTTGCTTACTTTATGACACTCTGACCAATGCTAAGGAATCCAAAACATTCAGTATAGCTACTTTTTTAGATCTCTCGAAAGCCTTTGATACAGTCAACCACGATGTTTTACTTCACAAGTTAGATCACTATGGTTTTCGTGGTACAGCAAACCAATGGTTCTCTAATTATGTTAAGGGACGGCCCCAGCAGGTAACTTATGGCGGTGCTACGTCCTGTCCTATGCCGATTTCTTTTGGAGTGCCACAAGGATCCATACTGGGGCCGATCCTTTTTCTAATTTATATCAATGACATCAACAGTGCCTCCGACATACTTAATTTCATATTATTTGCAGATGATACTTGTGTTACTTTCTCATCCGAAAACCCCTAAGAAGTTATTACAATTATGTCGCATGAACTGGAGAAGCTAAAAAACTGGTTCTGTGCCAATAGACTTTCGCTAAATATACAAAAAACAAAATATATGCTTATACAGCCAAATTCATGTCGAAAAAAGCTTAGGGCAACAACAAGACACTTGGAAATTTTCGGAACCGAAATCGAAATGGTCGAAAATTTCAAGTTTTTAGGCATAATCTTTAACAATCAGCTAATTGGATCACACACATTAATTACATAGTTAAAAAAATCTCACGCAATATAGGAATATTAAATCATATAAAAAGGTCCATTAACAAGAAAACGCTCTATATATTATACTACTCACTAATCTATCCCTATTTCTCATACTGTAACATGATATGGGGAAACACATATACAACCCATTTAACACCATTAATACTACTTCAAAAACGCGCCATTAGGGTCATTTCCTTATCTAACAAAAAAGCTCACACTGATCCACTATTCAACAATCTTAAGATTCTTCCTTTGTCAAAATTAAATCAGTTTTCGGTCCTTACTTTTGTTCACAAATCATTTGATCATGAAAATCAACTTCCAGATAGTTTTAAGAAGTATTTCCTAAGACAGTCTGCAGTACATCAATATCAAACCAGAGGTTCTCGCATCAACCTATATAAACCATTTTATCGTTCAAACCTATCCTATCATACGACGAAAATTAAAGGTCCAAGAGAGTGGAACAATTTGCCTCCCGAAGTAAAATCAGTTGAATCCTTTTCACTTTTCAAGTCCAAACTCAAAGAACATCTTTTATGCAATGTATTACAGCGTCAGGAAAATTAAATTCTTTATGTACATCTAATAGTAGCTATCTTACGGTCCTATGCCTGCCATTTGTATTAGAGTTATAATTGTAACTAGGGATAGAGCAAGCCCCTTGGGGTTTTATTCCCGCCAGTTATCTCACATTCGAACTGTACAGTTTCTTACTTTATGCATGGTGAATAAAGATATCTATCTATATATATATACTATACGAGAATAGTGACGATACATGTATATGTTTAAGTAATCTGCACATATATTCTCATTTACATGTTATCTCAGTCATCTGTACAGACAATAATACATATTCTTTATTATTCATATTTAGCATCCATTGCTATTAATATATATATATCGCATAGTCAGCTAGCCTGTTTCGGTGACTGTTTCGGAATACTTTAACATTTCACCACCGACCTAAATTTTGCGCATTCTATATTCACATTATGCAACTCCCAGATCACTACAGTATCACCCTATTCTAAATCTTACAGGTAACAGCAATTCATGTCCTGCCTTGCTCTTAACAGTGTTAAGACCAATGCTTGCCCTAGTCATTGTTTTGTTTTTTCTTAATTAGGCATGCAGTTCTCTATACCATTGTTATATTAATTTCCCGCGAAGCTCACCATTTCTTTTCTCTCTCTCTCACAAGAGTTTATGTCTTTGACATCATCTCTTAATCTCCTTTCTTTTAAATTCCTTTGTTTTGAGGTTTGTCACATTGTCGACTGTATTTTTAAATGTCTCAACTGCAAGTTTGTACAAGTTTCTCATATGTCTAAATTGAATGCCCCTTCGACACTGTCCGTGCAGGTTCCAAACACCCTATTATGCAGCCCATTGATTACTTACGTATTTAAATACTTCAACGTGTAAATTCTTTATCAACCAGACATGAATCCGCTGAGCGAACTCCCGTTTTACAATGCTGACATAGATGTTGATTCCACTCTGAACGCACAGCATGATAGACTTTTAGACGGCTTTGAATATATGTGTTTCAACCCAATACAATTAAATTACCCAGAAAGCTCTACATATGTAACCGATGACACAGAAGGTGAAGTTTCCCACTGGGAGAATATCAGCTCGCACCAGTCTAATTACTATTTTGAAGATCAATTTGAATCTTTTATAACTTCTAATTCTATCTCCGACAAAAAATGCCTTTCTACACTGCATATTAATGCCAGGAGCCTAAAAAAACATTTCAGTGAAGTCTTAGCCCTTATTCATAATTTAAATTTTAATTTTTCCATTATAGGAATATCTGAAAGCTGGCTGGATCCATCCACTGAAACATTATATTCAATTCCTGGTTATCAACCCTTTCCCCTCTCAAGAAACACACAAAAAGGTGGCGGCGTAGTCCTGTATATCAAAGACGAATTTAACGAGTGTAAAATCCGCGAAGACCTTTCTTTCATAGACGAAACAGAACAACATGAATCTCTATTTATTGAGGTGAAAAATAATAATGATTCCTACGTAATTGGAATTATCTATCGCCCACCTGGAAAGAATGTTGACAATTTTAACTCAAATTTACTTTCTATGTTAAGCAGCCTAAAGCCCGAGAATAAAAAATGCATCATTATGGGAGATTTTGATATCGATCTTTTTAAAACTAGTCATCATGGCCCATCCAAAGAGTTTATGGAAATTATGAAATCATTTTACTTTTTCCCCAAAATCACGAAACCCACTAGGGTAAAATCTCATTCCGCTACACTAATTGATAATATATTCACAAATTTTCATGAAGAAGATCTGGGTTCTGGTATTTTACTCTCTGATATCACTGATCACTTTCCTATATTTCATACAACAAATTTTCTTCCACCCTTACTCAATCATTCAAAGGCCAGTTTCAAATCTCGCAATATAAACCCTGTCTTAAAAGCGCTGTTTGAAGATAGAATAAAAGAGGTGGATTGGCAGCATGTCATGGACGACAGCGATGCTAACAATGCTATGACCAGTTTCTTGGATACCTTCAATAATATATATAACGAATGTTTTCCAGTGACAATAAAAGGTAGACATACTCAAAAAGTTAAAATAATCAAACCATGGATTACCTCCTCTTTACTCCGATCAATTCAAGAGAAAAATAGACTATATAAGCTGCATATATCGAAGAAAAACCATGACATAACCCGAGAATTCAAACTGTATGGAAATAAATTGAACCATACACTTAAACTAGCTAAGAATAAATACTATGAACAGAAATTTAACGAATCTTATAATGATATTAAGGGTACCTGGAAAATTATTAATGGATTACTGGGACGGAAAAAATCCAGCGCTCTCCCGAATGTCTTTAGTTTTAATGGTAGAGACGTAACGCATCCCACTGTAATTGCCACAAATCTCAATAACTATTTCTCCTCAATTGCTTCAGATCTAGCCTCGAAAATTCCACCCTACCAAAACGATTTCAAAACCTATCTAAATAATTCATATAACAATGATTTCAAATTCGAACCATCTACGCCGACTGAAATCTATGAAATTGTATCTTTACTTAAAAATGGATCGCCTGGTATTGACGATATACGTATGTCACTGATAAAACCGATAGCGAGCTTAATTTCCACTCCCATGTCGCACATAATTAACCTCTCCTTTCAAAATGGAAATGTTCCCACTGACCTTAAGATTGCTAGAATCACTCCCGTCTACAAGTCTGGCAACAAAACTCTAGCTGAAAACTATCGACCAATTTCTGTCCTACCATGCTTTAGCAAAATATTTGAAAAACTTGTGGTTTTAAGGATGGTTAACTATCTAGAAAAGGAGATGATCATCTGCCCAAATCAATTCGGATTCAGATCAAATCACTCAACATTCCATGCTGTTCTATCTCTGTACGATAAACTCATTGCTGCTAAGGAATCAAAACAGTTCAGTATCTCTACATTTTTAGATCTTTCTAAAGCATTCGATACAGTCAACCACGAAATTCTCCTACATAAACTGGACTACTATGGTTTTCGTGGTGTTACAAACAAGTGGTTCCGCAGCTATCTTTCCTCCCGATCCCAGTGTGTATGTTTCAACGGTACTCTTTCCTCGCTAAATTCTATTAACACTGGTGTTCCTCAAGGATCAATATTAGGCCCCATACTGTTCTTAATATACATAAATGATATCGCCATGGCCACATCCGTTCTTAACATTAATCTGTTTGCTGATGATACTAGTGCTACCCTATCTGATTCCGATCCTCTAAGACTTGCTGAAACTATGTCACGTGAATTAGAAAAACTTAAGGATTGGTTATCATGCAATAAACTTTCGTTGAATTTGAAGAAAACAAAATTTATTTTCTTCAAACCGAACAGATCCCCAAATACGTATATCCCGAAGGTAATAATATCTGGTTTCGAAATTGAATCTGTCACTAATTTTAAATTCCTTTGTGTGTACTTTAACGAAAAATTGAACTGGCAGACTCATATCGATGAAATCACCTCTAAAATATCGAGAAACATTGGTGTTATCAGCCACATACGGAACTCTCTTAACAGAAAAACTCTGATTATGCTATACTATTCCTTGTTCTATTCTTATGTATCTTACTGTAACTTGGTCTGGGGAAACACTTTTCCGACTCACCTCAAGCCACTTGTGATCTTGCAAAAAAGAATTATTCGTATAATAACGTCCAGTACTAAATATGCACACTCTAATCCCTTAATGAAACAGCTGAATGTCATCCAGCTAAATAAAATAAATGATTACCTGGTATTATCATTTACCCACATATTTTTTAATAGTCCTCTCTCCATCCCAATCAAATATTCAAATTACTTTACAAAACTTTCTGAAGTCCACTGTTATCCAACCCGTCAAGCCAATCTTAATCTTTATAGGCCACGAGTGCTGTCCAACTTATCATTTTATTCAACGAAGTCGAAGGCTCCGCGTATTTGGAACGTCTTGCCTCTGCATTTAAAGTCTTGTCTATCCCAGTCACTTTTTAGAACCCGCCTAAAAGTCTATCTTATATAACACCTCAGTGTATATTGTTTAACAATAAGATTTTCGAAGGTGCATTCAATTTTCTTTTCGTCTTTCATTGACATTGCACTAACATTCAATGCTGTAGACATGTGACAATTTCCTCTTATAAGTAAAATCGTTATTATTTACTTAGGCCACCGAGCTCAAACAACATTTTTTTAAAATTATATTATAATCAGAGCTCAGCAATGTGACTCAGTCTATCCAACATCATATTATTTAATATTTGTATATGTACTTCCTGCCAATATAATATTATACGTATTAGTATTTGGGATATAACAAGCCCTCTGGGGTTTTATTCCCGCCAATCTCAGTTGTTCAACAATAATCTCTGCATATATATATATACTCTTATATTGTACATACTGTATGGTGATTAAAGATTCATTCATTCATTCAAGTATATTAATAAGCAGGACACAGCGTTAGTTCAATCAAACGGCTGGACAAGATGTTGACGGGAACCCCCACCTGTTTTTACCGCGTTTTTTCCCGCCCATAGGCAGGATTATTAGTATTCTTCTCCAATAGAATTACCTCGATTTTGTTACTGCAAGACCGAAACAAATTTAGCAGCAAGCAACGTGAAGTGAACTCAATATTTTAAGCGATGAAACGAGGTCAGTTTTGATGATATACACTCATTGTTCCCGAATTTAAAGGCTTCATACCATCGAGTACCTTTTATTCAAGAAATAAAGACTAAATTACCTCATTTTCTTGGCAAAACAGTACAAAAGTTGACCAGACTTTTAAGCTGTTTATCTTCCATCATATCAGAGAAGATATCTTGCCACACACCATATAAAAAATCATAGACGTATCTGATATAGTCTTTTACTGGGAAAATAATTATAATTAGATATCTGAGATTAGGATCAGCTACTTTGCTTATATTCCAGTCAAGGGCTACCTCACAGGTACTGGCCACTGACTGTTTTCATGGGTGTGATGAGATCGAAACGAGAGAAAGTTCCCATAAAGTTAATATGACAGAATACAGAGAAATCATCTTAAATATAACAGTCGGTATTTTTAGTAGCTGAGAATAACTATTTTGTCCAGAATATCTACTTTATAGATACTTTTCCTCATGTTGTGGGGTATAGAAAACCACATATTCATAAATACAGTCGTCCATGTTTAACTACATATATATGTTCAGTTCATGTTCTTTTATTCCAGTCTAGGTACCGATCTTAGTTGCTGTTAGTGAGTGTTGTCTGGAAGACGTTCCAGGGGCGGCAATGCTTGTCCTATCCTAGTGATCAATATATTTGGCGAGGATATCTATTTTCCAGAAAATACTGAACATTTTCGTCTTTCCTGGCATATAGAAACCAAATTACTTATAAAACGAGCACCTGTCCGTCTTTAACAGACAAATCTTTCAGCACATCTGTGGATCACCAGCAATTGATAACTGTTCTAGTGTTCTTAGTTCTCCTTGGCGACTGTTAAATGTATCTGCCAGGAAGTCATCACCTGTGACAACGAGTCTGGGAAGCAAAGATGCGAACCTTCTGTTCATATATTGTGTATAAAATAAATAATGCAATCCTACATGTACTATAATATCTGCACCAGTCAAAAATTTTGGGTGGCCGTTCGAAGTCCATGAGTACTAGTTATAAAATGAAGTTAATTTTAATGATAAGAGCATAATACATTCAATTTATACAAAGTTTTTCTGTTTAGTTGAGAATAATAGTAGTTCGTGCTGTGGGGCGGAATGGTCAATCTCATAGGGTGCAGCCATGTTAGAGAGAAGTTCCTCGAACGCGATCCCGTTTCAGCTTCTAGAAATCTGCTAGTTCACAGGACACTCTCGCCGCCACAGATTTCTGTGGCCAGATTGACCCATTCTTTGATCATTGGCCATTGATCCTTGATGGAAGTGAACTCATCACCCGATAATATCTCCTTTCACGGATGTTCCCTCACCGGGGGGTGCCGCTGTTGTAAATGATGTCATAGATGGAAATGACATCATCCCACAGATGCTGTGAAAAATGCGGTCAAATCAGGAAAACAGCAGTTCCAGGGCATGTTGCATTACAGTAGCCTGGACTGTCTGAAGACTCTTAGGGAAGTACCAGAAAGAATGGCTGGTCATTGCACACGGACAAGAGCGAACAGGGCTGAGGATGGGTCTGATAAACTTACAATAGCATAGGCGAATTGTAAACGCACTCAACGCGGCTCCCACAGGTTGGATGCAATGTGATGTAGGGGATAAATAAAATGTGTAATGAGCAAAATGCTTGTTGTTGTGTAATACGTAAAATGAGTGTTGTTGTTGTTGTTCATCTGATTGCGTCAATAGGGGTTAGATATAGGTGGGTGTATGCGTCTAGGGATCTCACTTCCCATTATTATAGCTACTGCGTTAAGATGTGCGTTGGGCGCGATTTACTCACTGACTTACTCATTTGTACTTAACCCGATCACTCAGTCACGTCTAACACTTTAACTCCCATACTATATCATACCATCGTGACTCTTGTCATGCTAGACTAACTCATCATGCCCTGCTGAATATAACCTATCGCTCACACCAACCCTTGTAATCAAATGGGTGTAATTTGGGTGTAATGGTCCGCAATTCCCGGCGACACGCCCCGTAATATCCATTATTCCGAATTTTGTGTTTATCCGAAATCCCATTTTGTATCCTCTGCCAGTAGCTTGGCCCGAAGTGCCCTCGAATAACGCTTCAATACGAGACCCGTCACAACCCATGTGGACCTAATATGGTTTATCTGGTCGACCCATTTCATCAGATGTAAAGTCCGTTTTTGCGGATATTTTACGAGATCTGCGACCATTTCCCAATTTCTACCTTCCACGTGACCGGAGGTTACCTCTTCAAGTTGCTATACTAACCCAAGGTCAAGGGTTAGAGGTCGTGCTTGAGTTGTCAGATCCTTCTTTTTATTAGCCAGTTTTTTTGCAAATATATTGATATTGTTTGCGAATGAATGTGTGATAGAATATGATGCTCACGGAGTTCGAATTTGAGCTGGTGACAACACCGATAGTATAAATATGATGTGCACAGTCCGAATTTCAAGCATCTGGTACGTCATTCATAATTCAGCCCTCGTCCATTAAAGAATATCCGCGTCCATAAACCAAAGACCTGTTCCATATTCCATATAACAGTATCAGCATCAAATTCAAAAAGACAATCATAGTATACATAAACATATGCTGGTTTCCTGAAAGAAAGAAGCGCTCGAAAGTTTCCAATGATGCCGGCAAGACATCATGATCTTCCAAAAATATCAAATCCGTATCGCTGATCAGTATTCTTAATTCATAATAATCGTT